>ML663575.1:9748260-9881517 GCA_007570785.1 Antilocapra americana
GGGGGGGGGGGGGGGGGGGATGTTGCACTGCCCTCCAGGGAGGTGTGTGTGTGTGTGTGTGCTGCACTGGGTATGTGTGTCTGTGTGTGTGTCTATGAAACCAAGGTGAGTGGGGAAATAGTATGGGCACTTGTTAGAGAAAATAGTAATTTTAGGGACTTCCCTGGTAGTTCAGTGGTTAAGGTGCACACTTTCACTGCAGGAGCACAGACTGGATCCCTGGTAGAGGAACTAAGATCCTGCAAGCTACATGGCATGGCCAAAAAAACAGAAAATAACCAGCCAATCAAGAAATAATGTTTTTAGAGTGAACTGTCAGAAGATGTTCAGCTTGTAACAAAGGACTTATATTATACTTATTTCCCCTACACAGACATAAAAAGTGATCTTGTACCTCTAACAAAAACTGAGAAATATCTTGCCAGTCCCATCAAATCATAAAGAAAAGGAACAAATAATTGGGTTTTGTTTGGCTAAATCACATCACATATTTTCTTCCCTTCTTTTTCTAAAAAATGTAAGTGCTTTGCCAATATTGATGACTGGATTAGTATCTTCTAGTATGTGAGGGAAACCACAGGCAATAGGCAACATTAACCCAGTTAACTCTAGACAAGTAAGCATGCCACAGGACTAGCTGCTGTCTACAAGCTATACACTAGGAAGCAACAAGTAGTAATATGATAAAACTTGGAAAGAAGATTTAGTATCATAGAGATTTCAAAAGTTAGAAGCAAACCTATTTACTTCTCTGAAGAACGAAAAGAGAAAAAGCTCCGTAACTCACTGGTTGACTCCCTAGCTCCTCATACCTCTTGGTCCCCTGGACTCTGGGAATCTCCTCTGCTTGTGTTCGTATCTCGAGTCCAACGAGGGGGTTTCCAAGTTCTTTCCTGTGTACCTCTATTATAGTAATAACAACGCCCTGAACTATCTTTATGAGTTTCCCATTCTCCATTAATCTGAATTGCTGGGCTTCCGGGGAGCGGGGGAAGAGCCGACTGGGATATCTTCAGTTCCTGCAGGTTAGCGTAGACGGGAGAATCAGGTCGCCCTTGATTTGGAGGTGTCGTTGCCTATGAAAAATTTGAAATATCCATGTTTACACATGCATTACGCTTATAAATAAAAATTAAATAAAAAATGAGATTTATAAACATAAATACAAATTCATTTTAAAACATATATGGAGGTATGTATATATATTCTTTTAAAGGAAATGAGAATTCAACAGTTTTAATGTTCATAGTTTGAAAAAATAAGATTTTAACAATTTTAATATTCACAATTTGAAAAACAAACATAAAACCTTTCAGAAGAACCCAGAGTGCACTTAATCACTTCCCCTCACCCTGAGAGCACACTCAACTAGAAGTCGGGAGCAGTGGGCTCCAGTTTAAAATCTGGCCTGATAAGCTGCAAAACCACAGACTAGATCGCTTCATCTCTATGAAACAGAACAGTTTAATCTCTATATGTGAAGAAATTGGATTATATCACTTAGGTCTCCACTGTCTTTAAAACTCCACGATTTTTAAGCAATTTTTAAAATACAAAAAGTCTTACACAGAACTAAGTCAGCACTTACTCAGAAAACTATGAAAAAATTTTATATCCTAAGCTCTACTATTAAAGCAAGAATATAAGTAAAAGATAAAGGAGATATAGCAGTACTTCAGCTAAGAATTTACCACACACTACTCCTTCTCAGTTATAATTTCTCAGTGTGTGTGTGTGCGTGTGTGTGCTCAGTCACTCAGTGGAGCCAGCCTCTTTTTGACCTATGGATTGTAGCTTGCCAGGCTCCTCTCTCCATGGGATTTTTCAGGCAAGAATATTGGACTGGGTTGCTAATTCATTTTTCCAACGAATGTTCCCAACTCAGGATCCAACATGCATCTCTTGTGTCTCCTGCATTGGCAGGAGGATTCTTTACCACTGAGCCACTTGGGAAGCCGTTTCTCAGTAGCCCTAAACAAATCTTTACTCTCTTCTTAGTTCATTTATATGTGAAATTCCTAAGAGCAGAAAAAACAACTAGCTGTAACTTTGATTTACATGCTTATTTAATTTCAACTTTCAGTTTTACATTTATTTGTAAATGTCTCACTAGATGTCAGTCAAGAGCAGAATACTCTACACACTGCATAAGGACCTTGTAAACTGTACTGTTAGAGTTATAGTTGCTGAAAGAATAAGCACACATCTAAGAACACATTTTTATGTTGGGTGTTTGTGTATATTAGCTTTCCTTTTACAATAGAGTTTCTCAGCCTTGGCATCACTAACATTTGGGGACAGATCCTTTTTTATGGGGGACTATCCTGTGCAGTACATTATGTCCACTAGCACCTCCGGCTTCCACCTACTCAATGACAGTGCTTTCCTCCCTCTGTTAATTAAAGAATGACAATTAAAGAGTCTCCAGATGCGGCCAAATGTTCTGTGGGGACATCAATGCCCCTGGTTGAGAACCACTGCTTTGCCATATTAATCTGAGAACCACTCAGATGTCCCATTACTTCTACAATATACCAGAGTTTTATGAATATCTGAAAACACTGAATTTTTTAAAAGGAGGAAATGTGAATGTATACACCGACTCAATTTTATTGTAATTAAAGCTCTTTAACTTCTAAAATATCATTTACTTATAATTATAATGAGTCTAAATCACAGAATAAGCTTTAAAAAAAATAGTAAAAATAACCCAAGATATGAATACATTTATAAAATGGTTACCTTTGATCTTTTTACACATGGTAATTATGCAAATACTCTATTGAGTGATACTAAAGAGACCATTTTCCTATAAAGGTTAGCTTTGAATTTAGACTATCACCAAACAGCATCTTTCTACGAAGAAAATCTATCCATGAAGACAATTTCCATGTATTTCACTTCCAGGCTAAGTCCATATCCTGTTGAATTAGCCAGGGTAACAATGCTTCTCTGACTAAAACAAACTCTGTTAATAAAACAAACAATTCTACATAGTAAATCATTTCCTAGGAACTTATCTGGAGAATTCAACAGGAGTTAAAGAAGCTCTTTGCCCCTGGTACTTTACTAGACTTGGGGAAATAAAGATGCCAATAAATAGCCATTTTCTAAATGATTTTATGACACGTTCTACTAGAGCTTTAAGAAATAACTGAGTAACTAATATCTGTTGTTTGGACAATTCAGTTTTTCCAATTTAAAAAAAGTGAAATGCTTTAACAAGTTTATAATGCTAGCATAATTCTGAAACAAAAGCAGAGAAGAACTAAGTGAAATGAAAGTATAAACCAATCTTACTCACAAATGGAAGTGAAAATATACTCAATAAACCATTAGCACTCAAATCTAGCACTGCATTAAATAAATCAGGAAAAAGCAGAAACGTTGAGGATCTATCTTCAGGAAATCTCTTACTGTAATTCTTTACATTAATATATTAACTTGATCATCACCAACACCAACCAAGCTACTGATAAAATTCAACATGGATTAAGGATAACACTCATACCAAGTGAATAGGTGATGCCTCCTTAAAATGACTTTACAAATTATTCAAAATAAACATCATATTCAGCAAGGTACTGCTAAAAAAGTAGCATTTTCATTAAAGTCCAGAATAATTCCAGGATGCAAAATATCACATTTTATTCAACAGAAGTACCAAGATAGAAAAGTGTACTAAGACACAAAAAAATAAGTGAACTCCTAAGTACTCGAAGGAAAACAACCCTGATATTTATCACTGATGTAACCAATATTTGAAAACCTAAGCCTATGAAAAGTACTAAGAACTTAAGTAAGTTGGCCAGATAAGATGATCACTTGGTCAGTTCCCAACAGATGAGCAATGACAAATCAGAAAATACGAAAGAACTTTTAAAATCTCATCTACACTAAGAGAACTGTTAAAACACTTACAAGTAAGCTTTAAAAAAAATAAAAGAGGAATACTTATAAAACTTTCTTCAGGTACCCAAAATTATATTAATATTTACATGTTACTCCTCAAAGAATTAATCCGTAAATTCTACAAATTCAATGTAATGTTTGGCATGCATTATAATTAGTTCACAGTCTTACAGGCAGTAGCCCTGAGGGAGTTTTACTGAATGAACAAATGATCAAACAAGTGAACAAAAGAATGCAAATACATATACCCCATTAAAAGCAAAATCGAAAAACTCAGAGCTGGTTACATGTGATAAAGACAGGTGACCAGGAAAACATCCACATTTCTATTTGGGAACAAGGATGGACAATTGTGTCGTCATTTAAGACAGGAACTATCTAAGAGTGGACTGACAGTCAAGCATTCGGCAGTGCAAAGGTTACAAATATGAGTTTTAAAATTTCTTGTGTTCTAGGACCTCTAATATAGTAAAAGAAAGTGAAACAAAGATCCTTTAAATGTATAATAGACATACTGTTAGAGCTACACGTGGGAGAGTGTGGGAACAAAAAATGAAGAGGCCTGGAAACAAAGGAATAAGCCTCAAAAATGAACACGGAAGTATTAGCCAAGTCAAAGCTGTGGATACAGGAAGCCTCAAGAACAAACATTTGAAAACAGCATGGTGCGATCGGGGAGGATGCCGACTGAGAGGGCAGGTGATAGGAGCCTGAGAGGGCAGGTGATAGGAGCGGCACAAGAAAGATGTAAAGAGAAGCAAATGCCTGAAACAAGGAGATCTGTGTGCCATGCTCAAAAGCAGGTGCCGCCCAGCAGCATTTAAAGAATTACTGGACAAGTTAAGCCAGGAAGCACATTCTGATTTAAAATTTAGAAATACTGCAGATTTTCGATGAACACAACTAGAGACAGCGATCAGTGAGAAGGTCAGTAACAGACGGAAGATGAGAACTGCAACTAGACAAGGACAGCAGGAATGGAGAGGCAGGGCTAGATGCAAGAAGAGATTAGAAACTCAAATTAACATGCAGACTGTATGTCTCTGTTTGTGGGAAGCTTATTTTCTGGTGTGTGTTTAACCATGGGTTAAATAACACTGAGATGAAGAACAGGATACAGAGAGTAAGACACAGGAGTCCCACTTACACTGCAGTAGGTCAGTACTCCTTGTAAAAGTCCAGGTGGAAATGCTCGGACTATCAGGCAGACAGATTGAGAGCTCAGTATAGAAATCAGTGCTAAAAATATAAAAGTCATCAGCAAACAGATGGGGCCCAAAACTTGGGAAGACACAGAAGGAAAGAAGGGGTAACACAGACCCCTAGATAATACTAAACAGCTGCTTTATGAATTAAAACGAGAACACAGGTATCACGTTAGCATGGGGTCTGACAAGGACAACTTTGGTGGTATTATTACAATTACTGATGTAATTAGTAAGGTGCCAAGCAAAGGAGGAGGATCCAGTAAAGGAAACAGAAAGCCAGAAGTAGGCAGCCTCACAGGCAAAGATGGTATTTAAAAAGAAAAGGAACTAGCTTCCCTCTGAAGACTTCAATACAAGGGCCATGAAGCAATCACTAGATTCAGGAGTTAAGAAGCCATTAAAAGACTCCAGCTTCCAGCCAGGAGGATCCAAAATCATGTTCCTGCCATAAATAATTAGAAAAGTGAATAAAATACAGGAAACGAGTATTTTCAGGCCTCATATCACAAAACAAGCAGCTCAGAACTACGAAACCCAAGAGAAGAAACGAAGGACAAGCACCAACCACCCCCCGGCACTTCCGCTTGGAGGCAGTTTCCAGAATTCAGCAGCGAGGGGAAACCCAGAGTCTAGGAATCTTAGTAACACAACAGAGATACAGGCTCACAATTATCCCTTAAGGTAACAAAGGAAATAATACAAGAAGCGAAAACGTGTAAAGTGGGGTTCCCTGGTAGTTCAGTGGCTAAGAATCTGCACTCCCAATGCAGGGGGTCTGGGTTCAAATCCTGGTCAGGGAACGAGATGCCACATGCCACAATTAAGACCCGGCACAGCCAAATAAATAATAATTAAACAAAAATAATTTAAAAAAACATAAATATCAAACACTGAGGAGAAAGGAAAAGGAGAAAAGAATAGACACTAGTTTTTTTAAATCAGAGAATCTTCAAAACTGATAAAACAAGAAATAGAGATGAGAGTTATGTCTGAAATCAAGAGATGTAACAGCACTCTAGTAGATCATACAATTAGAAGAGGTTTACTGACAATGGACGAATGGTAAAACTTCAATATTTCACACTCTAATTTACCACTAAATGTTTGCACAGATGTTCATTTGAAATGTCGTTCATTTGCTGTTACAAATAGTTTCAGCAGAAATAAGAACTTTGTTTTTCTAACAAACTAACTCCAAACTTAAATTTGAAGAAGGAAATGGCAACCCACTCCAGCACTCTTGCCTGGAAAATCCCACTGATAGAGGAGCCTGGGGGCTACAGCCCACAGGGTCTCAAAAAGCTGGGCATGACTGCATGACTGAATACAAACTTAAGGTCAACTTAAACCTTCAATTTCCAAAATATATAGAAAGAGAACAGAAGAGGGCTCAATATTTTTAATATTCCAATCGTGGCAAAAAGACACTGTCCCTGTTTATTACCAACTGTTTAAATGACAAAAAATTCTAGGGAACTACCTCTCACGGATCACTAATAAGTTTCCTCAAGAACTCTTGAAAATTTAAATTCTTGTTAGAAAAAATACTTAGAATGAAGAACCAAATTAATGCTCTCATGTACACGAAACAGGTACTGACTACAACAAGGGATGGTTCCATAATTACATACCGTTTTTTCCTGGTGAACCAAAACTATGAGTCTTTAAATGAACATAATGCTGGTGAAGATGAATGTTAACTCCAGTTTACTGCTGGTGATTTTAGCCTGCTGAACCCTTTTGGAAAACACTTTAACAGTATGTTTCAAAAGCTTTTAAAAATATTTTCAGGAAAAAGAGGAGACAAAAAAATCTATACATAGAAAAAAAAATTTCTCACAAAGATGTTCATTCCAATGTTACTTATCAGAAATAAATGAGACACAATCTTAATGTCCAACAACAGAAGAATAGTTAAGTAAATAATGATCTAATATATGAGGCAATACTGTAAAAGCAATGAAATGTTAATGGTTTCTGAACATTATAAAAAAAATTTATGAGATTAATTAGAAAAGCAAAATAGAAAAGGGCATTTCACTTCCAACTTAAAATTTTAAAGTATGAAGAAAAAAAAGCTCATAAACGTTACAGGTCCCTGACAAGGCTTTCACTCAGATCCAATGGAGAGATCGAAAGTTTTACAGACAAGCAAAAGAGTTCAGTACCAAATCAGCTTTATAAGAAATGTTAAAGGGACTTCTCTTAAGCAAAACAGTCACCACTAGAAACATGAAAATTACGAGAGGTAAAGGCAAATATACAGGCAAGGAAGTATATCAACCTCATATAAAGCTAGCAGTAAAGTTAAAAGACAAAAGTAGTAAAATTATCTATATCCACAGTTAAGTAACACAAAACAGTAAAAGGTGTAAAATACGATGTCTAAAATAGTAAACGTGGGAGAGGGGAGTAAAAATGCAGGGTTGTTAAAATGAGTTTAGAGATCAGCAACTTGAAATAATCATTTACAGATAGATAGATAGATAAAAACTTCATGGTAACCACAAAACCAAAAATCTACAATAGTACACACAGAAAAGAGAGAGAATTGAAACACAGCAATAAAGACAGTCATGAAATCGCAAGGAAAGAAAAGACAGAAATACTGAGTCAGTGTGCTGTGTTAACAGGACCTAGTGAACTGTTGTAAGTCAATTACACGTCAAACAAACAAACTCACTGAAAGAGATCAGGTTTGTGGTTGCCAGAGGCAGAGGAAATTGGATGAAGGTGGTCAAAAGCTGTAAGATAAAGAAGTACTAGGAATGCAACATAAAACATGATAAACATAATTAATAGTGCTGCATGTTATGTATGAGAGAGTGAATCCTAAGTTCTCATCACAAAAAAAACAATTTTTTTCTATTTCTTTAATTTTGTATCTGTATGAGAAGATGGATGTTCACTAAACTATGATAATCACCTCATGATATATGTAAACCAAATCATTATAATGTATACCCTTAAACATATACAGTATCATATGTCAACAATATCTCATTAAAATCGGAGGGAAAAATTCAAAAATTATAATTTTTAAAACTCAGTTTTCTTGGGAATTCCCTGGTGGTCCAGGGGTTAAGACTCCATGCTTCCAATGCAGGGGCATGGGTTCTATGTCTGGTCAGGGAACTAAGATCCCACATGCCGCACAGCAGGGCAGAAAAAAAGTTATATTGAGTTTACACACAGACTCATCACATCAGCTCCAAACACATGATATTGACAGGAAAAAGAAAAAACTGAGAAGGAAGGGAAAGAAAACAAGTGTGTGGGGGCGGAGGGTAGGGGGGAATCTGTATTTTTAAGTACGCTTTGTGATTTTTATGTATACTATTGTTCAGAAGATACTCAATCTTTCTAAATGGACTTATGGCAAACCAGTTCCCTGGTCCAATATGCTTGAACTATAAGAAAAGTGAAAGTGTTAGCCACTCAATTTTGTGTCCAACTCTCTGCGACCCCATGGACTGTACGTAGCCCACCTGGATCTTCTGTCCATGGAATTCTCTGGGTAAGAATACTGAAGTGGGTTGCCATTCCCTTCTCCAGGGGATCTTCCCACCCTAGGGATCAAACTTGGGTCTCCTGCATTGCAGGCAGATTCTTTACTGTCTGGGCCATCAAAAAAAAATTAAAAGACAATTCTTAAGTCTATACCACCAAACACTTCTTACTCAGCAGATAATTCAAAGGAAGAAAACTTACAGGAATAAGCAAGAAGTACTTCCAGTACCTGAATCAAAAATAAATATAGAACTTCATATACAAATATGAACAAATATGAACTGTTCATGAATTGCCACCAACAAAAATAAGTGGATTTTCATACAAAAAGAAAACCTCTTCAAAAAGAGAACAAAGAAACAAAGTTAATTTTATGGGTCATACCTGTCATTAATTAACAACTGAACTGGGACCAGTATCTCTGCACATGACCCAATTTGGTATTTAAAAAAAGATCTGGCCTGTTCCACTTTTATCCATACACAGATGAAAACAGTCTTCCCACTATCCACAAAAAAGAAACATTGGGGAACCACATACAAAGAAGGTAACTTTAAACTTCAATTGTACCTGAATCCTTACTTTAACACCAAAAATACTGAGAGTTATCCTATAATTTGGAAATTAGTTCAATAATTGCTTCTAAAATAAATTTTAGAGAACAAGAGAATACATATTAGTTGTACCTCTGTTTCTTATTAGAGCTTATTCTTATTAAGCTCTAATTCTTATTAAGAGCTATGCTGCTGCTGCTAAGTCACTTGTCGTGTCTGACTCTGTGCGACCCCATAGACGACAGCCCACCAGGCTCCCCCGTCCCTGGGATTCTCCAGGCAAGAACACTAGAGTGAGTTGCCATTTCCTTCTCCAGTGCATGAAAGTGAAAAGGGAAAGTGAAGTCACTCAGTCCTGTCCGACTCTTAGCGACTCCATGGACTGCAGCCTACCAGGCTCCTCCATCCATGGGATTTTCCAAGCAAGAAGATTGGACTGGGGTGCCACTGCCTTCTCTGAAGAGCTATGCTACTCTGTACTAACACTTCAGTATTAAGTATTATATCTACCTTACCATAAATGCTGAATTATATTACTGAATAATCAGTATAAGTCCCTGCAACCTATAATCATACCTTTATATTTAGATTTATGGGGGGAAAAACACATTTATCAAAGTATAAGACTCCAAAATGGAATTTTAATCACTTTTTAAATTCTATTTAATTCATGTGGAAAAAAGACATGTACTGCCTTTGGTAATTTACGTGTTTAAACTCTGCTTTACCATAATTGCTAATTATAATAACATTAGGGACAGTTAGAATGAGAACAAAAAGAAAGAAAAAATTGTCAACAAGCCAATATTCAGTTAAAACAGGAATGAAATTTTAGTGTCACAACTGAAAACTGAAATAAATTTTAAACTGAAAAACCTAACTTTTCAATAGACAATCTTCTCACTTTAAAGTCAAATTTGGAGGGGGAGAGGAATATATTACCCTTTAATAATTTTTTAATACAAAAACTTGCAAGTTGAAGAGACGAAAGCATGTCGGCATTGAGATTTCAGGCTCTAAACAGTATACTGATATTTTCTGTGACTCAACTTATTTAACTACCACTTAAAAATGAATAATAAGCCAGATGGCTCAGCAGGTAAAGAATCTACCTGGCAATGCAGGAGACACAGGAGATGCAGATCCGATCTCTGGGTCAGGAAGAGATCCCCTGGAGAAAGAAATGGCAACCCACTCCAGGATTCTCCCTTGGGAAATTCCATGGACTAGGGAGACTGGTGGGTCACAGTCCATGGGGTCGCAAAGAATCGGGACTGACTTAGTGGCTAAACAACAACATGAGCCAGGCAGGAGGTGAATGTGAGACAGCCTTTCAGGGCTAGCAGCTGAGTAAAGAGGAGAGATGGGCAGGAAAGGCCTCCAGAGGCAGGATGTGAGCGCAGCACTAAACAGAGAGAAGAGGGTGAGACATGGTGGTCAGGAAAAGGCTCCCAGCAGACGTTAACTGCAGCCTCAAGGAAAGCAGAAGCAAGCTGGGGACTCCATGAAGTGGGGAGGGACCTTTCAAGTACACACGGTCTTACGTTTTTA
This sequence comes from Antilocapra americana, assembly GCA_007570785.1. NCBI lineage: Eukaryota > Metazoa > Chordata > Mammalia > Artiodactyla > Antilocapridae > Antilocapra > Antilocapra americana. The sequence goes on from ML663575.1 coordinate 9,758,996, forward strand.
AACTGACATAACCCAAGGAAATGAAACGCAGTCTTTCAATGACACATAACTGGTAGCTAAGCGAGTTCAGTGCTGTGCAAAGCTTTGGCAGATATAATTTTCATGGTAGGTAATTTTTTTTTTCTTACTGGTTCTCCAGCTACTGCAACTCAAGGCCGCTCAACTTCTCTAGGACTTGCTGCCTGACACTCGTCTACTGAAGGCCCCCACTTTCACCTGGCTTCTGTCCTCCCCCATTCTGATCACTGTGCCAACACCCTGAAATCCCCTTCACACCATCGCAGGTCTGTCATCTCTGCCTCCACCCCAATACACATAAACAAGGCAGGTCCCGAGCAGGAAAGCAGGGAGGCCTGACAGATGCTGGTTTCTGGGAACCACACAAACCCACTGATGGAGTCATTCCTCTGCCACCAAACCTGCAGGAACCATGGCCAATAAAAATCACTGTGACTCACAACTCTGGACCTACCGGGGGGTAGACAGGATCTGACAGATACCACAGTGAAGAGCCTGGGGTCCCAAGGACCACGCATACACAGTCGCGAGGGGGTGTGTGCACAGTTGGGGGGTTTATCATATGTAAGGGATTTGCCAAAAAGGAACAAATGACAAATTTCCCCTTGGAGATCAAGCCCACACCTCTCCGGCATCACCTCCTGTTGTCCTCACGTGCGTCCTCCCTGGGCCTTACTGCTCAGCACCTTGTTGCGGAACTCACAACACTGCACTGTCATCCCAGGGGAACATGTGCCTTTCTCGCTGGAGCTGGATCACCTTCCAGGCACAAATGTCTGTCCGGTTTCCCTCTTCATCTTCAGCACCAGGCACAGCACTCACACGCGGCAAGCCCTCAGGATGCTCCTAAAGGGAAATCCCTTTGACGCAACTAAAGAAGATGTCATGAAATCCACGCACTGAGGTTACTTTCTGACTCCTGTGTTTAGTCTCCCTGGGACATCTTAGCTAACATCACTGCTTCAGTAAAACCAAACTCTCTCTCCAACACCCACCTCCTTCCCCTGGACGGCAGATGTGGTGTCTAAGACCAGCATGGCTCCTCCACAGATGCCTACACTCATCACCTCCTAGGCCGCAACCTCTGCCCACAACACACTGTCCTCCTATCTTCACAAGTTCACACAACAGCACCATGAGCTCCTCAAGGGAGATCTCAGAGTCACCCCGTCTCTTCTCTCTACCTCCATGAGCTTCCACCAACTCTTCCTCCTACTCTAACTTGAATTCCTTCCCGTCCTATCCCGAGACAACCACCTCAGTCTGGGTTCTCTCCATCATTTGGCTGAATGACTACAAGTCCCATTTCTTCATCTTTTCCAAATGGTCCTCCAGTCCCACAAGTCCTTCTCCAAAAACAAATCTGATCTTATTACTCACCTACTTTAAAAACATCAAAAAGGAGCTTCCCTGGTGGCTCAGGGATAAAGATGCAGGAGACATGGGTTCGATCCCTGATTCACGAAGATCCCACATACCGAGGAGCAACTAACCTGTGCACTATAACTACTGAGCCTGTGCTGCAACTACAGAGCCCACCTATCACAACTACTGAAGCCCGGACACCCTAGAGCCCGTGCTCTGCAACAAAAAGCCACTGCTAACAGAAGCGTGTGCACCACACCTAGCGAGTAGCCCCTGCTTGCCACAACTAGAGAAAAGCTCATGTAGCAACGAAGATCCAGCCCAGCAATAAATAAATTTTTATATATATAATTAACAAACATTTCAATGATTGTAGAAGTTCAAATTTCACAGCAGAGAATTTAAGGCTCCTAAAAACTTTAAAACATTATCCCTCTATCTACGATAAACTGTCCCCAACCCAGGAACCCCATACAAACCATAAAGAGCTGGCTCAAAAGGCATTTTCTCTTTGAGATGCTCCTCTACTCATCAGGGGCAGAATCTGTGGATTTCCTGTGCATCTAGAGCAGCACTAATGCAAATACCATGTGAGCCAGATGATTTAAAATTTTCCAATGGCCACATTAGAAAGGTAAAAATAAAGAGGCAAACTGAATTCTAATAGCGTATGTTTAAATCAATATGTAAACTATTAGTACTCTACTGTATCATCAATGTCAAAATTACTGAACTCTTTTTTTGATCAAGTCTTCAAAACCAGCATGTATTTTACAGCACTTTTCAGTTCAGATCGTAAAACTTTCATCAGAAATACTTCGTATGTATTTGGATTTCATAAAATTTACAACTGAAAAGTAGATTCACAGATTCAAATTATTCCAAGCCATCTTAAAAGCTTTTCCAATACATGAATCAAATATCAGTTTTAAAATTTTAACTTGGAATAACTACAGTAAGCTCAGTTCCTCGGTCTTACTGGCCACATTCAAAGTGTTCCACAGCCATACTTGGCTGGTGGCTGCTGGGCTGCAGTACTTCATACTCAAATGTACTAACTGTCCCCAGCACATCACATAGTAATCAGTTGTCATTCTGCGTCCTTGTAAACTGTAAGCCCCTGAAGAGCTCAGAGTAAGACCACATCTTAATTATCACAGGCTTTAAAAGTCTAGAACTGAAGATCCCTCAAGTCCTGACTCGAGTCTAATGATTTCTGCTTTCCCAGTCCACAGAATATTTAAGGTAGAAAGGTAAAGGAGATAGCCACTAGAAACTAATATTTATTGATGAAACCTCATTATTAATCTGTGTTGAAAGTATTCAGCCAGAGATGCTTGCCCTTGGTGGGTTAAGCAAACAAAATTCCTCCGAAGGACATTCTGCTGAGATAATGATAATGAGACTTAGTTACTATTTTATGCTGATGAAGCCATGGTGCAACCGCCCAGGCCACTGCCATTCATATTACAAATCTCCCTCCCTGGGGACATGAATGGTAACTCTACACTCAGCACACAGGGGATGACCAAAGAATACTCTGTGGCTGAAATTTCCAGAGGGTAAAAGTTTAGGGTACAATTACAAAGAGGAAAAAAATGCATGTTTAATTACTGAAAGTATGCACCACAGGTACAAATGTAATCTTAGAAGCTGAGGTTTCCAGCAAGAACAAAAAATATAATAATTTCAAAAGGATTACAAAATTAATTCATAACAATATGGGACGCATTTAAAGAGCTGACATACTATCTTTTCTCTCATTTTCTGAAAAAGTGATCTTTTAACTGGAGTAAAATTGCTTTGTTACAATGTCCCTCTTGAGCTTCCCTCCCCTCCCCCATCCTACCCCTCTAGGTCCTCAACAGAACACCAAGCTGGGCTCCCCGTGTTCTACAGCAACGTCTTACCAGCTATCATTTTACACATGTCTATGCTACTTTCTCCATTCATCACTCTCTCTCCTTCCCCAACTATGTCTGCAAGTCTGTTCTCTATATCTATGTCTCCATTCCTTCCCTGCAAATACATTCATCAGTACCATTTTTCTAGATTCCATATATACGTGTTACTATATGATAATTGTTTTTCCTCTTCCTGATTTATTTCACTCTGTGTAACTGGTTCTAGGTTCACTCACCTCACAAGAACTGACTCAAATTCAATTTTTATGGCTGAGTAATATTCCACTGTATATATGTACCACATTTTCTCTATCCATTCATCTATTGATAGACATCTATGTTGCTTTCATGTCCTGGCTACTGTAAACAGTGCTGCAATGAACACTGGGGTACATGTGTCTTTTTCAATTAGTCTTCTCAGGGTATATGTCCAGTAGTGGGATTATCGGGTCGTATGGTAGTTTCATTCCTAGTTTTTAAAAGAATCGCCATACTGTTCTTCATAGTGGGTGTTACCAATTTACATTCCCACCAAACTATTCTTTGATATTTCTTCAAAAAATAAAGATTTCGGAAATAAAATATTTTGAAAACTTTTCATTATCCAAGGAAAAGAATTTATAAACTGTTACTTTGAATAAATACAACTAATCTAACTTACCACATGTCCTAATTCACTAACAAGTAAGTCTGCATGAGAACACTGTAATACAGCTCCTTGGATAATCTATTATTATATTAATTTCAATCTGAGTGTTAGTTTCAAGTTTTGAAGCATTACTTCCTTAAAATTATACTGAAAACCTTTAAAGTATCCAAAGTAAAAAACAGATGATTTTCCACCATTTTGATTGCCTAGTGAGAAATACTAAAGCCCTGAATTCCTTTAAAAATACTCAAAATAGTTATTTAAATACATGGTAGTATTAATCTATAAATATAAAAATATGTACACTCTCACACATATATATACATGTACAAAAGAAGATCAAAAGACCATGTATGCTTTTGCAATTTATTTCATGGATTATGGCTGGTTTTGTTTGTTTTTATCTGAATTTTCTAATTTATTCTTCAAAGAGCACATCTGAAGATTAAAAATCTGTGGGGGAAAAAAGGGCCATTAGTTTTAAACCCATATAACTATTCTGGAATGACCTTTAAGAGGTTCTGTAGCCTAAGCTACAAAGGTAGGAACATTTATGATATCCATGAAGGTCAACAGTCAAAACTTCAAGTTTACCCAGAAAATCTAGAGCAGGCAAGGAAGGAAATGCTTCATCATCATTGCAGGTACTAGACCAAAAGTGTAGTTACTGAACTCAGAATTATGATCCTCACAGTAAGTCACAATGAGAATACAGCTCCCTTTAGCAAGTTCTGCAAGCAGCTGATGGATAAAGCAGGGCAGGTGGAATGGGACTGTCCTGTAACGACAGTGGTCCAAAGCCTAGCACTTCTTCGAGACATTCATCCTAGTTTCACAAGCTGAGGCATGTCTAGACATTAGGTAATCATTCTGAGTCCTTCTTTCTTAGGAACCATCACCACCATCCATTTCGAGAACTTTTCATCTTGCAAAACTGAAACTCTATACCCATTACCCAATACCCTCCAGCCCCCTCTACCCCAGCCCCAGGCAACCAACATTCCACTTTCTGTCTCTATGAAGTTGATTACTCTAGGTGCTTCAGATAAGTGGAATCATACAATACTTTTCCTTCTAAAACTGGCCTATTTCATACATCCTCAAGTTTCACCCATGCTGTAGCATATGTCAGAATTTACTTCTTTTTAAGGTTGAATAACATCCCATTGTATGTATGCACATCCAACATTTTGCTAATGTATGCATCTGTTTGTTGATGGAACTTAGGGTGCCTTCACCTTTTGGCTATCATGAATAATGCTACGAATATGGACACACAAGTATCTGTTGTAATCAAAAGTACCTGCTTTTGATTTCTTTGGGTCCTGTAATGACTAACTATATGTGTCCATTTGATTGGGCTAAGGAGATGCTCAGATAGACAGTAAAACATTACTTTTGCATGTGTCTATAAGGGCATCTTCAGAAGAGATCAGGGTTGCATCAGTAGACTGCGTCGAGAAGACTGTCCTCACCAGTGGGATCAAGCATCACCCAATAGTTCAGGATCTCAGCTGAACAGAAAGGCAGAGGAAGAGCAAATTTACTCCCAGCTGGAGCTGAGATGCCCACATTTCCTGCTCTAAGGATTCTGGCTCTCCTGGTTCTTGGGCCTTGGACCACCCCCTCCACGCTCCACCCAGGTCTCAGCATATTTGACTCAGACTGAATCACGCACTGACTTTCCAGCATCTCCAGGCTGCAGACAGCAGATCAGACTGTGGGACTTCTCAGTCTCTGGGACAGCATGAGCTGATTCCTATAAAACATCTGCTCTGATATGTATCTATATATACCCTATGGGTTTTGTTTCTTGGGGAACCCCAACTGGTAGAGATTCATACTCAGAGCCCTTTTCTCTTGAAACTCCTTTAGACTCACTGCTACCTTCAGAGGACATTATGAAAATATAACACCAATGCTTCACAAGTTTTCCGCTTCCCAACATCTTACACACAAGCTAAAGAACGTTAATCCAAAAGAAGGGGGAAATCAGTCAGCAGCTACGTTTAAAAGCAATTTCTTTTTGCTCCTCTCAACCACCTCATAAAGTCACATTCTCTGGGAGAAAAACATAAGCCATTCTACTTATATTTCAAACTACAGAAAACAATATCTACCTAAAAAATGTACTCCAGGTCTACAGAGAGTTAATGCTACTCAAAGCTGCAGCTTGTTTTCCAAGATCCTTCGTATCTTTTTAGGGCCCTGCTGACCTCTCTTCATCAAAATGAGCTCTCAGTTCAAAAATTTCAGAAAAGACTCCTAAATACAAGACATATTTCCCTTAAGTCAAATTAACCCCAATCATCATTTACAGACACACTATTGCTCTGCTCGAAGGCTTACTTGAGACACAGCGGCTCCCTATATGTCTGTTCCTTTATATGAGGTATCTGAACATTCACAGGACAAATAAAAAGGTGTTCGTTCAGGATTCGGAAGTCTCTCCAAATAAAAGCAGACAAATAAGATCTGCATCAGAGACCTACATTCAGCTAAGATTTACCAACTTCTCACCTAGTTTGTAATTTTGGGGCACTGCGGCTCTTCAGAATGAGACATACTGAAAGTGGCATCAAGATGCCTGGTTCCTTTTAACAGAAGAAAAAGCTGATCTTAGGAAGAAACAGTCTTCTCAGGCTCCATATTCTATTTTGGTGAATGCAGTAACATAAAATCTATGGCACGTATGTTATCAGAGCAAGTATATTAAGAGTATGGCAGAAAGTGAAGAAGAACGAAAGAGCCTCTTGATGAAAGTGAAAGAGGAGAGTGAAAAAGTTGGCTTAAAGCTCAACACTCAGAAAACTAAAATCATGGCATCTGGTCCCATCACTTCATGGCAAATAGATGGGGAAACAGTGGAAGCAGTGGCTGACTTTATTTTTCTGGGCTCCAAAATCACTGCAGATGGTGATTGCAGCCATGAAATTAAAAGATGCTTACCCCCTGGAAGGAAAGTTATGACCAACCTAGACAGCATATTAAAAAGGAGAGGCATTACTGTCAACAAAGGTCCATCTAGTCAAGGCTATGGTTTTTCCAGTAGTCATGTACAGATGTGAGAACTGGACTATAAAGAAAGCTGAGCACAGAATTGATGCTTTTGAACTGTGGTGTTGGAGAAGACTCTTGAGAGTCCCTTGGACTGCAAGGAGAGATCCAACCAGCCCATCCTAAAGGAGATCATTCCTGGGTGTTCACTGGTAGGACTGATGTTGAAGCTGAAACTCCAATACTTTGGCCACCTGATGCGAAGAGCTGACTCACTGGAAAAGACCCTGATGCTGGGAAGGATTAGGGGCAGGAGGAGAAGGGGATGACAGAGGATGAGATGGTTGGATGACATCACTGGCTCAATGGACATGGGTTTGGATAGACTCCGGGAGTTGGTGATGGACAGGGAGGCCTGGCGTGCTGTGGTTCATGGGGTCACAAAGAGCCAGACATGACTGACCGACTGAACTGAACTGATACCATTTTTCTTATTACAGTACATTTTGTTTTTAGAGGAACACTGAGATTTATTAATTCCTACTTAAATCTTTAAAGCTGCAGCTGAAAAGATGAAAAGATAAAAAGACCACACTTGATTATATCAAGAGTTCTTTAACAGCTGGCTGTTAAGTTACTGTGGCCTTCCCAGGTGGTACAGTCTCCTGCCAATGCAGTAGCTGCAGGAGACTTGGGATTGATTCCTGGGTCAGGAAAATCTGCTGGAGAAGGAAATTGCAACCCATTCCAGTATTCTTGCCTGGAAAATTCCATGGACAGAGGAGTCTTGTGGGCTACAGTCAATGGGGTCTCAAAGAGTTGTGACATGACTGAGTGACTGAGTGTACACACATTAAAAGTTACTGTAACTGATGAAAGGACCTTTTTCTCCATAATCTCATTTAAATTACAGTAACAAAATTGTCAATGAGAAAAATTACTTTAACTGAAACATGAAAGAGATAGTTTTCCTATAAAAATAAAGTTTTTACCTCTACATGTTACATGACTTGAATATTTAGCAATAACATCCACATGACATAGAAACGAGATAAAAGAAAATCGACATACTCACGGGAGATATTTAGCAGATAACTGATAAATATATTTATTTATTTCCAGCCACACCACACACATGCAAGATCTTATTCCCCAACCAGAAATGGAACCCATGCTCCCTACAGTGGAAGCACAGAATCTTAACCACTGGACTGTCAGAGAAGCCCCGTAACTGACGGAATTTTAAAACCACACTTTGCTGGCCAGAAAAGTAACATACTAATAAGCTGCACAAAATGTTATATTTTAGTTATAAAGAAATCTACCTCCTTTTTTTAAAAAACTGGAAAATGGAGAAAAGAATTAAAAAGAAAAAACCTTGAGGAAAAATTGATTCCTCAAGTATAACTAATTGATGTTCCCAATGAAGTTGTAACTAAAATAGGTGCATGCTGTGAACTTTTGCTTAAAATGTTTAATTTTTAAACATCCTGTAGTTTCATAATTTCATAATGAAAATCCTATTTTCTTTAATACATAAAAATCTCAACTGTCTTATGCCAGCTGATGAACTTTTTGAGCAATTAAACAACAAACAATTCTGTTTTAAAAGTCTCAAATGTTGTATGTATAGCAATGCTTCTGCAGTTTTGTATTTGAATATTTTATTGTATTTGACACCTTTTAAAATGAAATATGAAAAATGAAAAAATACTGCAGCTTTTCCCTATTTCCTTATAGTATGGGGACAAGCAAACTATGGAACAAATCCAGTCTGCTGCTTGTTTTTGTAAACGAGGCTTGACTGAAGCACAGCCATGCTCCTTTGTCCCCACTGTCTCTGGCTACTTTATTTCACAACAGCAGAGTTGAAGGCTTGTGACTGAGGCCATACAGCTCACAAAACCCAAAATATTTGCTATCTGGCTCTTCAGAGAAAGTCTGCCAACTCCTGTGTCAACACCCTCCCCCACTGTAAGCTAGAGTTTATTAAAACCAAGTACACAAAACTTAGATGAATATGCACTATACTCCATTATTCCCAAGTAATTACTTCAAATAATTACAAAATTTATATTCCTTCAAGGCTGACATTCTCCTTCCATAAAAACCTCAGAAAGGATGCAGAGAAAATGTAATCTTCAGCTATGTAAAAGTGTCACCTTCCTGTTAACAGTGAGCTTCAACTCATTTTTTTAATTCACATGGTAGTTTTAACACCTATTTCAAAGACAAGAAAATTTCCCTTGCTTAAATAGACAGTTTTTCCCTTACAAAAATAGACAGTTATCACAAAGAACTTCAGTGGTTTCCTTTAAAGAAAGGAAAATCTTATTTAAAACATTTAACTTGATTAGAACCTAGCCTAAGTCAAACAGTCACAAAAATTAAGTGCAGAATCTCTAGCTTTTATAACTTCTCCTTCCCTATAAACTTTGCCTTTGACCTCCTGTCTTGTATCACCCAGTTTGTTGCCTTACCTTACTAGCATCCCCACAAATCACCTAACATGCTTATATTTGGCTCCAGCTTAAAACAAAAGTCAACACAGATTAACAGATTGACACAAGACTGGCAGTTTTTGTACCAAATAATTTCCTCAACTAAAATCGCCACCACCTACACTACCAGAGTCACATTACAGTAATGGCTCCCACACACTTCTACAAGGTTTCTGGCAGTTCTCCTCTTTAACAATGCCTGGAGGTCAGGGAATGTCCAATTAAAATTTTCTTACGGGAAGAAGAGGGAAGCAATAGAGATGATCTACCATTTTACACAGGTTTCCAGTATTCATTCAAAAGTAGGGCTCTATTAAAACATATGCTCTGTGCTCACCATCAAATACCCACAACCTTGCACAACACAAGATACACAGCTGGTGCTCAACAAATATTTCAGGAATGCATGCATGACTTTATTATTTCAGTAAATCTAAAGTCATGATTTCTGTTTTATTCTTTTCAATCAGTGTTCTCCTTTCCAAACTAAAAAAAAAATGATTACAATATTTAACAAATATGTATGAAAAAAATCTAACACTTCTATTAAAAGTCAACTGTTCTCAGTGGGTATCAAATAACTAGTTTAGTGGTGATCATCCTGTAAAGTATCTCTATGTTAGTTAGCACAAAGAACTAACATAGTATTGTAGGTCATCATACTTTAGAACACAAATTCATGGGAAAAGAGATCAGGTTTGTGGCTGCCAAAGGCAGAAAGGGAATGTTGGGGGGAAGAGGAACTGGATAAGGTGGTCAAAAGGTACAAACTTACAGTTATAAATAAGCAGTAGGAATTTAATGTACAACATGATTAATTAATATAATTAATGCTGCTGTATGTTAAATATGAAAGTTAAGAGTAAATCCTAAAAGTTCTCATCAAACTTTTTTTCTTTTACATTGTATCTACATAAGATGATGGATGTTCACTAAATTTATTGTGATCAATCATTTCATTATATATGTAATCATTTCATCATGCTATATGGAAACTTACACAGTACCGTATGTCAAATATATCTTGATACAATTGGAAAAGAAAAAAATTACTGCTTAATTTGATGGGTCCAAACTTCTTCTCTGAATTACAGGGAAGACACTGCAGATTCTGTTTTCAATATTCTGCCTTGTTATGGTCTCAGAAAAATACTTCTCTAGAAAATATAGCCTTACATCGCCTCAGAGAAAATAATCAAATGCAGACATACACATGTAAGTATCTACATCAAAGAACCCCAGTAATTAACTTTCACCTTTAATATTTTGATCAGGTAATTCTATTTCTATGATTTGTATTCATCCATTCACTTGCTTAATAAATTTTATATCTTGCATAATAAAATCAGGCTTTTGTTATTTTTCTATTTTTAATTAAAAAGTCAAAAAGAGATAGTTCTATCTGCATGTTTGAGATCAAAGTACTAAGAGTACACCTAAGAAAGGACTTACATAGTTTGTGGACCAGGCAGTACTCTAAGAACTTGTATAAATTCAACTAATCTTCATTAAAAACCCCATGACAGAGGCAGTATGATAAGTCCCATTTTACAGAGCGGGAAATAGTTCCAGAAAAATTCAAGTACTTGTCCAGGTTTAGACAACTAAAACATGATCGACCTGAACATTGAATGCAGGCAGCCTGGCTCTTTGCCTCTCTTATACTATACTGCTTCTATCCTTCATTAATGGTAAAAATTTTATTAAAGTTAGAAATATAATGAATTTTTAGAAAGGATTAACAGTTATAAGCTATAAAAAACTTGTGTACTATAAGCACACAAAAACTAGTCTTTGGAAGTATATTACAGGCTAAAATTGGAAAAACAAGAATAAGACTTTGGCCCGTGAGTAAGATTTCTGTTTGACAACACATACACTAATTATGAAACAGAATTGGGAAGTCATATCTTTTAATGTCTTTTGACTTAACTAGTCTTTCATGCTCTCCTTCATTCACTTAGTGTTAAGTCGCTCAGTCGTTATCTCTTTGCCACTCTATGGACTGTAGCCTGCCAGGCTCCTCTGTCAGTGGAATTCTCCAGGCAAGAACACTGGGGTGGGTAGCCATTCCCTTCTCCAGGGGATCTTCCCTATCCAGGGATCGAACCCAGGTCTCCTGCACTGCAGGCATATTCTTTACCATCAGAGCCACCAGGGAATGTCTTTTGATTTAACTGGTCTTTCATGCTCTCCTTCAGTTGCTTCCTCATTCAAGAATCGTTCGATACATTCTGACTGACAGGACAGAGAAGAGTTCCTGTCCTTGGGAAAAAAGTAATAAAAATGTGCCTAAGACAATTACATTATCCCTATAGACGAAACACAGGAATCGATGTCCAAGGCCCACAGATACATGTAAGAGGCCCAATACAATATACAAAATACACAAAGCACATTCCAAAGAGATTCTAAACCAATGTGCCAACCATGTGCTTTTTAAAAAATTTTGCATGCCTCCTTAGAACACAGAAAATCTTTTTTGAAGATTCTCAAATAGAAATCCACGGAGTTTTGAACTATTTTTTTTTCAATAAAATCTTCCTTTCACAATAACAACAAAAAATACATAGACATGAATATTTACTAAGCATATACTCTGAGGCACTTGACTTACTCATCTCATTAATGTTCTCAGCACCCAGGAGTTTCATAATCGCTCCTCATGAGGAAGTTGCTGAACTAAGATTTAAAATTAGGTCTGTTTGATTTCAAAGTCCAGGCTATTACTCACTACCTATACTGTCCCAACCAATTTCTTAGAGCTGTGTTTAATCAATACTTTTGTTACTGTACAGTGTAAAATATTTTGAAATTTAAGAACTGGCACATTCTCTCTCCCTAAAGTTACAAACAGAAAAACACTAAGAAATATTAAGTGCTAAGTTATTTCACTTTAATTTCATTTTGCCATGGTGAAATAATGTTTCACCAGGTGAATTAGCCATCATTTATTCAATAAACCTTTGACCTTGTAAAAAAAAAAAAAAATTTCATTTTGCCTATCTTTTAATAAAAGATTTGAGAATACTATTTTATACCTTTTGTAAATCATAACCTAACACAATATAGATTGAGGGCAGGAGGAAAAGGGGACAATAGAAGATGAGATGGTTGGATGGCATCACCAACTCAATGGATAGGCTCCGGGAGTTGGTGATGGACAGGGAGGCCTGGCATGCTGCAGTTCGTGGGGTCACAAAAAGTCAGACACTGAGTGACTGAACTGAACTGAACACAGCAAAAGTAATCAAATATTTTAACTAATTATATAATAGTTTTCCTCTCTGTAAGCATGGCAACCATTCAACTCAGTTCAGATTTCAAATATTACCTCCCACTCGTCCCCAGAAGCATCAATATATTCTCACTTATACTCAGAACAAATGTGTCATCATGGGTGCTACATCATGACACTATGAAAAATCCAAGTTCCAAATGTTGGTAACTCTCCAGCTAAGTTTTGTGATGCAAAATAAAAGCAGGATAATAAACAGTGTGAAAGTACATTCCACGATGAAAGATTGCATAATTCAACACCTGAGCACCTACAAATATGGGGCACTAGGTAGTTTTAAGCAAAAAAACGAATTCTCAAGATTCATTTTCAAGGTTCTTCAGTATTTGGAAGTAACCAAAAAAAAAAAAATCACAATCACTTGGAAACTATAAAATAACTGTTAAGACACACCTACCAGTTTCTTTCAAACATGAGATTCACGGGCTTCCCTGGCTGGGTGGTAAACATTTCGCCTGCCAATGCAGGAGACGTGGCTTCGATCCCTAATCTGGGAAGATTCCCACGTGCCTCGGAGCAACTAGGCCCATGCACAACTATCAAGCCTTGTGCTCTAGAGCCTGGGAGCCACAACTACTGAAGCCCGCCTGCCCAGAGCCCATGCTCAGCAGCAAGAGAAGTCACTGCAATGAGAAATCCACACACTGCAACGAGAAAGCAGCCCCTGCTCACTGCAACTTGAGAAAAGCCCACACGGCAATGAAGACCCACTCAAGTTGTGGTCAAAAACAAATAAGTTTTGTAAAAATGAGCTTCACATACTCTTCTGTCTACAGTGTACACCTGTCTGCTCTCCCAAGCCAGGGATGGGCCAGCCTCCCACTCAACTACGAGCATTCTCCTCTCAGGACCTTCGGCTAGATGATGTCCTTGGGTACTTATGAGATTCTAACTAACACGACTACGGTCTTCATCTGTGGAAAAGTTAGTAAACAAAAAGATAAAGAAGGTCAGATGTATGCTGTGGGCTCTCATTAAGGGACCAAAAAGTAAAATTCAAAAGGTAGAATCATCAAAATAAGTCCACACCTGTAGGATTTTAAGCAAATATCAAAATAGTAAACACAGAAATAAAGAGATCATAGAGTAGGAGAAACAAGTTTTTTAGTTTAGATGTATTTTTTTAATCAGACACATAGAAAAGTAAACATTTACATTTTTTTAAAAAATTACAGTAATCAGAGCCTATCTCATCAAAACTGCTACCTGGAATTTTTCAACGTTTCTACTTTAGCAGAATTAGAATGATAGTATGATTATTTTTTTTTTCTCCAAAAGTAACACTGAGTATGTCCTGGAGACACTACAAACTAATAAATATACTACTATAAAGACAATGAATTGTAATAATAATAATACCTACAAAAGTCTGATTCTTTAAAGAAAGGCTTGGTAATCTTTCATACGCTACTTTTACTTCTGTTGGAGAGTGAGCTGAAATATGCTAAACTATGAGCTCCTTAAAAGCAGAAGCCAGACTAGACATGGCATCTATTCCAGCACGTAAAAAGCCTTTAATTGGTGATGAATGAAACATGGATGGTGGATATTCAATTAGGCAAAAATTTCTGTTCCCCAGAAAAACTGACTTAGGTTTCACTGCATTGAGAAATAAATATTTGTTTACTTCCTAAGACTCACGTTAATTATCTCCTTGCCCAAACTTGCTTCAAATGTTAGTTCAACAACCTAAACAGATAAAAGAAGAGAAATGTTGACTTCATCTTATAGGAAAGTACAGGAAAACAGTCCCACCACTGAGGCAGGCATCTCTGCTCAGCATATCAGGCCTAACTGACACACGAGGCAGACTCACCCTCCCCGTCCGTGTGGTAAGCGTTCCAGTTTCTAACTTCAGCACACACAGAAAAAAAAAAAAACAGCAGTCTGACTATGGGAAATCATTCCTTCCTCTTTTCCATCCTTATACAGACACAAGTCTTTCACTTCTTCTCACTTCTATTTTTGCATATTCAAGGTTTTCCAGTCTTGAAACTGAGAATTTTCATGTTGTGCCCTCCTTGGGGAGATGGGGTTTTCTTTAAGTACACTATAAGTAATTTTTTATGTAAGTATAAACCATTTCCAATGCAAGAAAATTTCCAACATTTTAACATTACTATAGTTCATAACACTCCATATACATTTACAACAAAAAGTTAAATTTAATTCTATGTATGGTTAAAAGATTACTGACTATCTGGCTTACCAAACTTACTGATAATAGATTTTAACAAATAATTCATCTGTCTAACTGAGATACAGTTTAGCCAAAATGTCTCTAGCCTAACTGTTAAACATTTTACCAAAAAAATCTTATCATCATCAAACTCTGAACCACTAACATATGCCCTAAACTGTACATAAAGGCATTTGACTCTAAGGAAAAGAATCCTGCAAGGCCTCCATCAAATACTCCTTTCTCTGAGCTACGTGCACACCCTTTCACCAAAACAGCATTCTCAAACATTTTGGTCTGAGAGCCCCTTTACACTCTTAAAAATTACTTGGGATAGAGAAGAACTTTTGCTCACGCAGGTTATATCTACTGATATATAGTATTTTAAGTTAAAACTGAAAGGAAACTTTTAAATTAGTTGTTAAATTTATTTTAAAATAATAAACCTGTCACATGCTAGTATGAATATGTATTTAGAAAAATAATGATGGTCTCCCAAAAAATGTTAGTGAGGAAAACAGCACCATTTTACATTTACAAATCTCTTCATTATCTTGATTCTCAAATGTGCTTCCATATTAAATCTTTGCAACGTGTTGTTCCAGCTGAAGCACATAAACAAAAAAAAATGGTCTTATGCAGATGATAAAAGGAGAAATATTTCAATAGGCTTTTCAGGTAATTGTGGACATTCTCTAACATTCCTCCAAAACTCAATGAGTATGTAGTTTCTTAAAGGTTAACTGCGATGTGGAATCTAAAATCACAGCAATTTGGACTTCTCTGGTGGTCCAATGGTTAAGAATACACTCGCCAAATGCCGGGAAAGTGAGTTTGATCCCTGGTCCAAGAAAAGCCAATATGCCACAGAGCAACTAAGGCTGAGCACCACAACTGTAAGTTCATGGTAGCAGATGAAAGTTTTCAAGATTCTAATTTTCACTAGAAATCTTGATTTTTATCATTTGCAACAAAAACCCTTATTTTTCCCCTAAGAGACAGCCTTACTTTGTTCATTTTTGAGAAAATGGCTAACAAACGCCCTGCTGTGACTAAGCAGTTTGTCAGCCATTCTTTCAAGTAGAATTGGTGTTCCAGGAAAAAACTGACTGCTCACACAGTCCAATCAAACAAGGTCAGAATTTTGATATAATTATTTTGAAGTATTTTAAGGGTATATATACTCCCATGACTTCATAAACTGAAAATACGCAACTGTTTCTTCAATGTAAAAAGAGAGCTGTGAAGCAGCCACATATGTAACCATCTATTCCAGCACTTGACACAGCAAAGATGCCCAACTAACAATGACTGGGTTCCTTCCATCATTCTCTTTCACTATAATATTAGTATTAATGAATTCCCTCAAGCTCTTTATTTTTCTATTTCTCTTTTATAGCCAACCTGTCACTCACCTACCTTCAACCACTTTTAAGTTACTGAATTCCACTTTATGACACAGAAAAACAAATAGGTAGTATTCAACCATAGGTTATGAAAAGAGGGTTTTAGAAATAAAGCATCTCATAGACACAAATTTCTCTGGTTTAGAAGCCTAGTCCTTTCCTTGTTTAATGCACCTAGTTACATTCATGATTTCCCAGAAATCTGAGCTTGAGTGTTGTTATAATATGCTTCAAAATAATTGTTGTGATAAAACTGTTTGAGGAGTCATTCTGAGTTTACACCATCTGTCTGGCATTTACTGAAGCAATGGCTAAAGACATTTTACGCATACAGATGAGATTTTTCTCAACAAAAAAACAAAAATGTTTCCACATCTGTTGTTTTTGTTGCTATGTCACCTAGATTAACAAATATTTTCCAAAAAAGAAAACACAGTGAAAACACAGAACATTTTTAATGTACACATTTTTTAATGACTATTAAAATTATGTCAACTTTTCAACCACCTTTTTCTACTGCTTCACTACAATCATACTAAAATTATGTCTGTGTGTGTATACATGCATACATATATCTAAAAAGACAGAGAAATTCCTAAAATCTCAAGTCAACTGATACTGTGATTTAAGTCTTTAAACATAATGTCTAAGACTTTAAAATCATAAGTTGGAAAATTCATGCATTAAAGACTATCAGAATTGGTCTACAGATGTAAAAAAATTTATATCCAATTGATCTTACACAGTATCCAGGAATTCTAAAACATAAAAGAATGCAATCATTCCACATTTGAAAAGATAGACATATTCCAATGTACAGCAAATAATTGTGCCATAGGAACATTTACTGCTTCTGACTATAAGGAAGCCTCCAGGTCCTACGCACCAGCACCATCCTTTCTTTGATTATCTGCTCTCCACCAAATGATGAGATTCTGATGGAAATGCCAATTACACCACCCAACACTCCGCCCACCTTCTTTGTAAAGAGGCAATTTTCATAGATGAGTACTAGAATAATTAAGCTAAGGGGGGACATCCCTGCAAAGGATTTCACATATGAACTCCAGGCCTTTCTTCTGGATCTAACTGTGATGATAAATGCCTGGAGCAGTCAATGGTTATAGCCTGTGTATTAGAGTTCTCCACAGAAAGAGATACAAGATGTAAGACAGATAGACAGATAAATGGATAGATGGATGGATGTAGGTAGGTAGGTAGACACAAAGATTTACTTTCAGGAACTGGCTCATGAAACTATGAAGGTTCAGCAAGTCCAAAACCTGCAAGGCAGGCTGGGAGACCAAGGCAAAAGCAGCAGTTGAGTTCAAAGGTAGTCTGCTGGTGGCATTCCTTCTTACCAAGGGGAGGTTCTATTCTCTGTGCTAGTAAAACCTTCAACTGACTGGAGGGGACCCACCCACAAAATGGAGGACGATCTGCATTACTCAGAGTCTCCCAATTTACATGTTAATCTCATCCCAAAAGACACCTTCACAGAAACATTTTGAATAATGTTTGACCAAATATCGTGGCACCATGGTCCAGCTAAACTCACACAAAATTTAACCATCACAAGTTCATCTATTATCAGTTGCAGACACATCATATTAAACATTTTAAGTTGCCCCACCACCACCTTTTTTTTTTTTTGGCTGCATGGCACAGTGAGACAGTCTTAGTTTCCAGACCAGGGATTAAGCCCATGCCCTCGAGAGAGAAAGCATGGTGTCCTAACCATGGGGCAACCAGGGAATTCCCCTAACTTGCTATGTAAAAAAAAAAAAAAAATCACTATTGCCT
Organism: Antilocapra americana; assembly: GCA_007570785.1. NCBI lineage: Eukaryota > Metazoa > Chordata > Mammalia > Artiodactyla > Antilocapridae > Antilocapra > Antilocapra americana. The sequence goes on from ML663575.1 coordinate 9,777,116, forward strand.
TGGGACTTTCCTGGCAGTCCAGTGGTTAAGACTCAGTGTTTCCACTGCAGCAGTTATGGGTTGGATTTCTGGTCACAAGCCACACAGCATGGCCAAAACATTTTTAAAGTTTCTTTTAATAAAAAAAAAAATCAATATTGCCTTCACCATACAGATTATTTACTGTATTATACACACTGGTAAAGTAATGCTTAAAATTCTCCAAGCCAGGCTTCAGCAATACATGCACCATGAACTTTCCGATGTTCAAGCTGGATTTAGAAAAGGCAGAGGAACCAGAGATCAAATTGCCAACATTCAGAAAAACATCTGTTTCTGCTTTATTGACTGTGCCAAAGCCTTTGACTGTGTGGACCACAATAAACTGTGGAAAATTCTGAAAGAGATGGGAATACCAAACCACCTGACTTGCCTCTTGAGAAACCTGTATGCAGGTCAGGAAGCAACAGTTAGAACTGGACATGGAACAACAGACTGGTTCCAAATAGGAAAAGGAGCACATCAAGGCTGTATATTGTCACCCTGCTTATTTAACTTATATGCAGAGTACATCATGAGAAACGCTGGGCTGGAGGAAGCACAAGCTGGGCTCAAGATTGCCGGGAGAAATTTCAATAACCTCAGATATGCAGATGACACCACTCTTATGGCAGAAAATGAAGAAGAACTAAAGAGCCTCTTGATAAAAGTGAAAGAGGAGAGCGAAAAAGTTGGCTTAAAGCTCAACATTCAGAAAACTAGGATCATGGCATCCGGTCCCATCACTTCATGGCAAATAGTTGGGGAAACAGTGGAAACAATGGCTGACTTTATCTTTTTGGGCTGCAAAATCACTGCAGATGGTGACTGCAGCCATGAAATTAAAAGACGTTTACTCCTTGGAAGGAAAGTTATGACCAATCTAGACAGCATATTAAAAAGCAGAGACATTACTTTGTCAGCAAAGGTCCATCTAGTCAAAGCTATGGTTTTTCCAATAGTCATGTATGGATATGAGAGTTGGACTATAAAGAAAGTTGAGCACAGAAGAATTGATGCTTTTGAACTGTGGTGTTGGAGAAGACTCTTGAGAGTCCCTTGGACTGCAAGGAGATCCAACCAGCCCATCCTAAAGGAGATCATTCCTGGGTGTTCACTGGAAGGACTGATGTTGAAGCTGAAACTCCAATACTCTGGCCACCTGATGCAAAGAGCTGACTCATCTGAAAAGACCCTGATGCTGGGAAAGATTGAGGGCAGAAGGAGAAGAGGACGACAGAGGATGAGATAATTGGATGGCATCACTGACTCAATGAACATGGGTTTGGGTAAACTCCGGGAGTTGGTGATGGACAGGGAGGCCTGGCCTGCTGTCGTTCATGGGGTCACAAAGAGTAGGACACGACTGAGCGACTGAACTGAACTGTATTATATCTTGTCAGAAGTTTGCTAGCAGAAATAGGCAGGATACAATCTTCGGCTTTAAAGACAACAATCTGAAGAGTAGGACACATACAAAGAGAATATTACGCTGCTCTTCCTGTGCCAGACTAGAATCAGCCTGGTAACTGTCGTGGCCAACTCTTCCCCTGGCCTTCACGGCACTTGATGACTGAGCTGGCACAGAATGGGCATGAAGCAGGAAGACCCAAGATGCAACCTCAGAAGAAGATGTGGTCGCCCACTGTTATCTGCTTGCCTAGACCTCTCCCTTATTCTCGGAACAGCACATTTGCCACTTCTTTAGGGGAAGTGCCTTTCCTTAGATTTCATCTATGCAGTTGGGGTAGGGTCCAACCACACCCAGGTCATAAGCATAAGCATATCCAAGTCAAGTCAATCCCCTCTCCAAGACTTTCTCAACTAGAATTATAGGAGGAAAAATAGATCCTCTGATAGAAAAACTAAGGCTGTGACCCTAGTGCCTAGCAGCAACTTATCTACAGCCATGAGCAAGACATCTGTTTGGAAGAATGATGGCAACATGGAGAGAGAATCAGAGATGAGAGAGAGAAAGGATAAAAGGATTCCTGATAGGCCTTCCCTGTCACAGATTCGATCCTTTTAGTCCAGGTAGACCCCACGTGACATGGAGCAACTAAGCCCATGCGCCACAACTACTGAGTCCATGCACCTAGAGTCCATGCTCTGCAACGAGAAGCCACCACAATGAGAAGCCCGTGCACTGCAATGAAGACCCCTACTCACCACAATTAGAGAAAGCCTGTACACAGCAACAAAGACCCTGCACTGCCGAAAATTTAAAAAAAAAAAAAAAGAATCCTGACAGTGAAAAGGCCCTCGTTCCAATCACCCTTAACACCTACATGAATAAATTCTTCCTGCAATTTGGTTACATGAGTCAATAAATTCACTTTTGCTTAAACAGGGCACCACTGGGTTTCTACCCCTAAGCTCTGACTAACGGGAATTAAAGCAGAAAAAAAGGTAAAATGCATGTAGGAATCAGGAGGTAGAAGGACAGGTAAAGGTTAGAAGAAAGGTAAAGAAGAGACCAGGGAAGCCCAGCGTGCTGCAGCCCATGGGGTCGCAAAGAGTCGGACATGAATGAGCAAGCACTCAACTGAACTGAACTGAAAGAGACCTACTTGTCTTAGAAAAGGAAAAGGTTAAAAAAAAAGGTCAGGAAAGACGTGTAAGGGAGGAAAATGTATGAAGTTCTATGTGGACTGTGAGCCCAGGGGCATGCATGAATATACATGCAGGTGTTTTATGGGAAAGATGGCCTATGGTTTTCACTAGATGCTCAAAAAGGGTGCAACCAAACAAGAGAAAGGGGCCTGGTGAACAGATCGATGCTGAATTAAGCAGACTTTCTGTTCCAGAAGGAAGCTAAGGACAGATAACAAAGCATTTACTTTCTAATACCAGCAGTTCCTGAGTGATGACCCCCAACAGTTAGAAGCAAGTGCTCTTCTCCTGGAGAATGGAAGGCATGCCAAGGAGAATAAGAGCAGTCATCCTAAGAGATCTCAATTAATTTTGCCTTCAGGTTTGACCCATCTGTAATTTCAAACAGATCTAGTTTCTCTCCCAAATTTCCACATAACTAGACATTTATACCTAAACTTCCTTAAAGAAGAGTCATCAATTTTCACTCCATAATTACTTTGTCCAAAATCTTCACTTTAATAATCTAGGTTTCTGGATACCATGAAACTAGAGCAAAATTTGGTGTAAATGTGTGTGCATTTCTTGAGAAAGGAGTTTCCACTTTTTATCAAATTCCAATAAGACTCTTGGGAGTGTATGAACGTGTATGTAGTCAAGCATATAAAATCAAATAAAAAAACTTTTATTCTTTCCTGTTTTGATTTAGTAGAAAAGTTTGACAGATGATGATCCCAGGAAGCAGTAACAGAAGATGGCGTTTCCCAAACACTACTCAGAGAAGGAAAATATAAAGAAAGGAAAGCCAAAAGGATACTGTAGTTGAAAAACCTCACAATTTTGCCTAAACGTGGCCCTCTTTATTTACAGTTGTGATCAGGTTGATTATAAAGGAAAAGTCAAACAATACCACCCAAAAAAAACACTGCTGATCCTGTCACTCTCAGGAACGTCACCAATTAAAATATTACTGAAATATGATTCAATTTTAGTACAAACAACTCTCCATTGTACGGATGTGGTGATCATTTTTGCAGATTATTAGAATCCTTTTTCTTTACTTCTTACCACCCATTAGTACTTTATATGCTCAAAGCAAGGGACAGTCAAAGAAATGGAATGGAACTGAAATGTCAATCAAACCACATTACTACTTGCTAGGATAAGTTAACAGGATAAGAAGATTAATGAGGAGATTTTCTTGGTGGTCCAGTGGTTAAGAATCCACCTGCCAATGCAGGCAACAACCCCTGGTCTAGGAAGATCCCACATGCCATGGAGCAACTAAACCCATGTACCACAACTCCTGAGTCTGTAACCTAGAGCCTGTGAGCTGCAACTACTGAAGCCCAATTTGCAGCTCCATTTTCAGAGATGAGAAAGCTGAGGTTCAGAACCTGCCAGTGGACATACAACTACACAGCAGCAGATTTCAAATCTGAAAGCCACATCCTTTCTGACTAAGTTCAGACACCACATTGCCCTAAATTTTAAAACTAAAATAAACAATACCCAAGATAAGGGAGTGGGGAGGACTTTTCTGGCAATCAAGCAGTTGGGACTTCAAGTTTCCAATGCAGGAGGCATGGGTTCGGTCCCTGGTCAGAGAACTAAGAGCCCACCTGCCCTCAAGTGCAGCCAAGAAAATATTTAAAAATAATAATAACAACAGTACTCAAGAGACAATTCCAACTGCTTTCTAAGTAAGACACTGAACTTCGTTCACACTTGACCAAAGATAATTATGCTATAAATACCTAAGATTAGGTTTTCAGACAAATTCATCAAAACATAGGCAAGCTATTATCTAGCAGAAGTCATCAGCCCCCAAACCTCCTAAAATTTCTAATTTCAGAACTGCTGTAAAACAATAAATTAAACAGGAAGTTTGTGGTGAGTCTGAGCAGGTGACAAAGCAGCATTTCAGAGAATTTTAAGACAGCTAAGTCCTGGTTCCAGCAGCATGGCAGGGGAAGGACTTAACAGAAAGATCTACCAATGGCAAACGAGGATTTGGATGAAAGGGGACATTATTAGCTGGCGCTATACAAAGCTAATTTATATCTGTTTTTAGATTCAGCACCATCTTTGTGGAAACAGATTTAGGAAAATCTCTAACAAACACTGAAGCCTTTTATACCTAATCCTGAATCAACCAAAAAATCCAATTAGCCTGAAAAATTACCTCTCTCAGCATTCTTCTTTAACAAATATTTTGTTTGTGTAGTAGTTATCTTTTAAATATTCCCTAGAGTGCAATTGCACACACAGTATGATTCTTACTTTGTAAATATACAGCTGTACGTATGCATGTATAATTAAAATATGTATTTTTTAATACAATAAACATCTATATAAACAGTCCACATAATTTGGGAGTGAAGACTAAAAGGAAATATTTAAATACTTTTCAATCAGAAACAAAGCTTAAATCTGTAACAAATTAGAGTTGATTTTATGAGCCCAGTATACAAGGATAACATCTTGAAATGTTGATGAACTGTTCCATATATAAAATTTTCCAGATTAATTTAATATTAGACTTCAAAGGGCAGAAATACATTGAGTTGGCACTGTCAATGAAGAAATTCTTTCTATAAATATATCTGCCAACATAAGAAGCTATTATAAACATAATTTAAACACTACTAGATTTACAGTCATCATAAATATTCATATTATATTTTTAAAATAACATGACTCTAAGCTTGACAGCATTCTGGCCTTCTTCCTGAAGTCATCGTTCTCCCTCTGGCATCCCGTTAGCCTCACAGATGAAAAACAAAATCTACCATCTCGACTCTCTAGCTTTAGACCTCATTTTCAAACTACAGGGAATCAGGAAACTTGACACTCAAGGCTGGTAAGACACATATTAAAGGAATATTAATGAGATCATGAGAGAAAAATAGGACAACAGAAGCAAAGTGCACACTTTTTAAGCTGTTCTAAGGTTTGGAGCACTGAACTAACGCTGATTTTTCAGTTTCACCTTCACATCAACCATTAGTATAAACTCTGAAATGATCCAAAAACTTGTTGCTCTGGAGACTTTCCTGGCAGTCCAGTGGTTAGGACTCTGCGTTTCCACTGCAGGAGGCACAGGTTCCATCCCTGGCTGGGGAACTCAGATCTCACATGCCACATGGCACGACAAAAAAAAGAGTTACTCTGATGAAGACACTGCATATACTGTGTCTATTTTAATGGGGGTGGGGGAGGGAGGTAAATTGAATTTTATGATTTTCTTTGACTCAAATTTTGTAATCTGTATATTGCATCACAGTTTTTTACCTCCAATTTCACCTCTCTAATAACATTCTTCATAAACCCTACACTGTGTCATGGGTCACAGCACTTTTGGATGACTTTCAAACAGAAAATGACTTCAAACATAAACATGCATTTTTGATGGGATATTAATCCAGGTCTCCTCTTCCATGTATCTGTAGCTAAACACTGATCATCATTACATTTGGTACCATGCATCGTTGCTGTTGTTTAGTCACTAAGTCGTGTCCAAACCTTTTGCAACCCCATGGACTGTAGCCCACCAGGCTCCTCTGTCCATGGGATTTCCCAGGCAAGAATACTGGAGTGGGCTGCCATTTCCCTCTTCAGGGTACCCGGGTACTATACTAGGCACCGGAAACAGAGAAACGAACAAGACACAGTAGATAGCTTGGCCTTGGAGACGACATATAGACTGACTCATGAGAAGAAAGAAAACAAGCAGAAGTGTGATGAGTACACCAAAGGAAAAGGACGGGGCACAACGGAAGCTTATGATGAGAGAACCCTCCCCCACCACTGCTGAATGGCAGAGAGGCCACCCCAACCAAGACTGTTAGGTGGTCAAGACAACAAACACTTAAAACACTTTAAAACTACCATTATCCAGTTCTGGGGGAAAGAAGGAAAGGTACTTTATCCTATTCCTCACTTAGGTATAAATAAAAATATATAAGACAAACACAAAACGACTCAAAGGCAGAGAGAAGATAAACCTCCTATGACCTCAGGACCCAATGAACCACACGCTGGTGAGCTCCCTGAGTTTACTTGTGGCTTCATCCATCCCAAGTTTGAAGAGGGAAGTCAGCAAATCCAGAAGCACCAACAGGCACTGACCAAAAAAGCCCCAACAAATCCCTGCTCCGGATGGAGTAAGAGACCCAGAAAGGGGAAGACCAGCAAGACCGAGAGCTTTGGATATTACCACTCTAATCCGGCCAAATGCCACAGAACAAACCAACGATTCCACCACAGACCACTCGTGGTGACAGACACCCCAAAGCCCCACCAAGGTGGGGTCAGAGAAGGCAGGGGAAGGAACCAGGGAAGTCACTGCCGGATGGTCACAAGACCTCCCCTCACCCCACACACACACACATGCACGCACGCACACAGAGGAGGCTGAGTGAGGAATCAGAACTTCCACCACTGCCTAGTGGCAAGGAGGCCTTCCTTTGAGCCGGAGGTCAGTGGGGTCATGTGGGACAAGTAATGAGGCATTTCAACATCCGTAGCCAGGAAGGCAGCTGAGAGATTTACTGGGGAACCAGACACTAATGAGGAACTCTCACTAATGAGAAGGCCCAAAATAAAAGGACTTGAACAAGTTAAAGCCTCTGATACCCACATCAAACATTAAGCACAATCCAATTTCTAGCTGAGCTTCCCAGGTGACTCAGTGGTAAAGAAGAATCTGCCTCCCAATATAGGACATGCGGGTTCCATCCTTGAGTCAGGAAGGTCCCCTGGAGAAGGAAATGGCAACCCACTCCAGTATTCTTGCCTGGAGAAATCCCATGAATAGAGGAGCCTGGCAGGCTACAGCCCATGGAGTCGCAAGAGTCGAACACAACTTAGCAACTAACAACAACAATTTCCAGCCTGCAGGGAGCCATCAGGACGCCCCCTCACTCGGATAACAAAGTCATGAGACTGAGAAGGAAACTGCAAACCGGATTTTCCTTATCGGGGCATCCCTGGGCAAGGCCCCTCCTGGTATTTCTCTTGGGAGTTCTGTTCATGCCATCCTGGGGGTCTTGGCAAAGCTACCACCAGACAGGTTTGTACCTGGGTCACCTTTCCACCTCCCACTCCCCGGACCACTCCACGGTGGAGGCTCCTTTCCTTAGAGACCATGAGGGATGGGACATAGGAATGCTCATAACTGTAGCCAACATAGTTGGAGACAATGATTGCTTTAGGATAGTGTAGACACAGGAATTCATTCTAGTAGTTATATAAGGTTAATAGGGTTTTATTGCTAAAGTAGTGCTGCTAGACTGTCACATTGTCTCCTTTCCTCCTAAGAACCAGAGTGTACGGACATAACGCAATCAGCTGTGCCTGCCTTAGTTGACCTCTCATTTATTTTCCCTATAGGTATAAAATAGCAGGTGTGAGACAATAATTATAGACAAGGTTTTCAGAACAGAATGAGACAGCTAGTGGTCGAGGTCACTGGAATAAAAACAGTTTGAAGCCTAGGCATTCCCTCAAGCCTTCACACAGCTGCGCCTGATAAGAGCAAAATGTAACCTTGAAAGATGTGTGATGTAACAGGGATGTTCTTTGGGCATAAAACTGTAAGCCAACAACAATAAAGTGAGAGACTGCTCCATCAACACACTGACTCAGCTCAGTACTTCGCCGACGCCACCCCTCCCTCAAGACCCCTGGATCCAGCCGGGGATGGACCCCGGTACCAGCCCTAACACTGCACACTAGAGGCCCATTTACTTCCGTTTCTATCACCCAATAACACATCTGCCTCTCAGAAAAACCACAAGGCACGGCAACAAGCACTGAAACACCATCCACACTATCGCGTCAAACTCAGGTATGGCACAGGTGGTGGGAGTTATCAGACAGGGAATTCAAAATAACTACCTTTAACATCTTCAGAGCTGTGAAAGAAAAAGCAGACAACATACAAGAAGAAATGAGTAATTCAAGCAGAGGAGTGGAAAATCTCAGACAGAATAAAAAAGAAATGCTACAAATGAGAGCACTGTAACAGAGAAAATGCCTGTGAAGTGGTGATCAGCAGACTGGACATGGATGGGAAAAGAATCAGTGAGTGTGAAGGTATGTCAACAGAAATTTCCCAAACTGAAAACACGATAAACACCAAAGTGAAAGTGAGAGTGTCAGTTGCTCAGTCATGTCCCACACAAATATCAAAATACCAAAAAACACACACAAAGCCACACTATCACAATAAAACAAAAAGCAAAAACCACGAACAAGCACTGAATGAAAAGGATCTACTGACGGCAAACAAGTATATGAAAGAGGCTCAATGACAGGGAAATGCAAATTAAAATCACAAGCTATCAGAATGGCTAAAATAAAGTGACACAGGGGCTTTCCTGGTGGACCAGTGATTAAGAATCCACCTTCCAATTCAGAGACTACAGGTCTGGTTCCTGATGGGGGAACTAAGATCCCTCATACCCAGGGCAACTAAGCCCACCCACAACTAGAGAGAAGTCCACGTGCCACAACAAAAACCCAGGGGAGCCAAAACAAGAGAAAAAAAAAAGTGACAACACCAAATGCTGGTGAGCAGGCAGGGAAGCCGGATCATAAGCACTGCTATTAATGGTATAAATGTAAAATGTATGGCCACTCTGGAAAACAATTCGGCAGTTTCTTAAAAAATTAAACATGCACTCAGCAATTATACCCATGGGCATTTACGGCAGAGAAATAAAAAGGTAAATTCACAGAAAAATCTGTGCAGGAATGATTACATGTAGCAGCTTTGCTGGCAATAGCCAAAAACTGGAAACTCAGATGCTCTTCACCAGGTGAGGTGAAGCACAGTACATCTGTGCCACAGAATACTAGTCAGCAACAAAAAGAACACTGAGACAGCAACAACCTGCATCAATCTCTCAGGAATAATGCTGAATGAAAGTCAATCCCAAAGGGTTAAAGAGGTTGTGAGTCCATTTATATACTATTCCTGAAATGACCATATTATAAAAATGAAGAACAGATTAGTGGCAGCGAGGGGTTAAGTAGCATTGGGGCTGGGAGGTTAGTGGGTGTGGTGATAAGGGCTCCTCTTGTTGATGGAAATGGCCAGCATCTGACTGTACTAACGTCAACACTTCAACTGTGGTGTTATCCGAGATGTCACCACTGCAGGTACCTGGACAGAGGGCACGGGGCAATCCCTCCATATGACTTCCTTCAACTGCTTAAGAAGCCACAATCCTCTCAGAATGCAAAGTTTAATTAAAGGAGACTGATCAAAGGTAATATGTCAGAAAAACAGAAATCTCCTAGCAGAAAAATGGAGAGTGGGGGTGTGGCTACTGACTGGGAGGGGGCTCACAGCTGTGCAGAAGCACAAATCCATCGAGATTAGTACAATTCACACAACTGATTACATGATATGCCTCAATGAAAAATTACTTTACACTGCTTTTTGATTATTCATATTGTTCACTGTAGTCACGGTATTGATTATGTATAAAAATATTCTAACTGTCTGTAAACTGGTCAACAATGAGACCACGGGTAGCTTTCAGCGGAACCTGTTTGCATGGGGGGCTGAAGCCATCTGAGAACAGACTGAGGAAGGAGCAGGAAACGAGCAGACGCAGAGAAGTACACATGTGTGGCTCTTCCCAGAAGTTGCCAGTAAAGAGCGGAAAGCAATCCTCAGAGGGGGGAAGGTATTACTGAAGAACTTTATTAGAACAGAAAAAAATGAGCAAATTTACATGCTGGAGGGACAAACTTGGTAAATAATGAATTTACAACCACATGAGCACACCACTACACAATGCTTGACAAGAGGTTTCTGAAAAAGAGGGAATATGAAGAGAGCACCCTCCGACAGGAGAGGCCACGCCTATAAGGGAGAGATGACTGCCGACACAGATGTGCTCGTCGGTTCCAGCTCTGCGCTACGGCATGCACACCAGGACAGCCGGCCCAGAACGTCCAGTCTCCGATACCCACACCCTGTGTGGTCTCCTCCGCAGAGAACAGGGTGTGAGGGCAGATATGACAGTGTGCAACTTCCAACAGCAGACCATAAGACAACGCAGCTCCTTCTGAGGGAGAACAGACACAACAGCCAAGTATCTGCAAAGAGACCCGACCAGCCCCACATGAATGACCATCGTAGAGGCAGCGGCCGAGCCTGGCCAGCCTTCATGAGACGGCAACCTCATGAGAGACCCTGGCCTTTAAAACCACCAACTACGCTGCTTCTGAATGACTGACCCACAGGAACTGAGATAGCAAATGTTTCCTGTTTTAAGCCAGGAGATCTGGGAGGAAGTTACGCAGCATCAGTAGAGACCTGCTTATTCACCTACAGGCCAGGCACAGTTCTAAGCATGAGAGGTACACAGTAACTCACCTGTGTTCCCCACGTCAAGAGGAGGAAACAGACACACAGAAGTTAAGTAATTTGCCCCCATCATCGTTCAGCTGGTAAGACAAACGGGCCCAGATTCAAATCCAAAGTCAGCTCGATTAACTGCTGGGCCTGCATTCCCATCCCAAGGCTTACATTTCTGCTGTGACATAGGAGGCAAGACTCTTTGGTAAGAGAGCAGGGAAAAGCAAGTGAATCAGAGAACTGAATAAAATGGAAAAGGTTTGAAACAATTGCCATGAAGAGTTAGGACAGAGTCTGGCTAGAGAAATCTACCAGGATTTCCAAACAGTCCCAGAGAGATCAGGAGGCATGACCTTCTACGCAGTGACTTTAAGATAAGCACAATGAAAAGAACAGACGGCTGCTAGCGTGCCCAGACACAAAGCCTAAGTTCAAGTGTGAAACACTGGTGATGGCCAGATGGAAAAGATAACACATGTCTTTCCCAAGTGCAACTTGTACAATACGGAGTCATGTACAGAAAAATTCCAGAACATGCTGTATATTCTACATCAAGGTATCACAAAAGGACTGAAGAAAAGACTAAGACAAATGATGATAAGCTGACAGTACTCTCCACGTAACTGCCTGGACCTCAAGCATCAGAAGATTTTCTAGAGAACCTTCCCTTTTTCCTAGCTCCATTCAAAACAGCATGAGAAAAATTAAAACCTTTAAAAGAAAAAGAATATAGTAGTTTAATTACAATCAGACCACACCGAAGAGCAGCCTCACAATTATTCACTGACTTAATCTGATGAGATCATACAACAGAGCGTTAGGCCCAAAACTTATCGAATTCACTTAATATCCAGGTGAGTTCAGTCAATCGTGTCCAACTCTGCGACCCATAAATCACAGCACACCAGGCCTCCCTGTCCATCACCAACTCCCGGAGTCCACCCAAACTCATGTCCATCGACTCAGTGATGCCCTCCAGTCATCTCATTCTCTGTCATCCCCTTCTCCTCCTGCTCCCAGTCCTTCCCAGCATCAGGGTCTTTTCCAATGAGTCAACTCCTCGCATGAGGTGGCCAAAGTATTGGAGTTTCAGCTTCAACATCAGTCCTTCCAGTGAACACCCAGGAATGATCGCCTTTAGGATGGACTGGTTGGATCTCCTTGCAGTCCAAGGGGACTCTCAAGAGTCTTCTCCAACACCACAGTCCAAAAGCATCAATTCTTCAGGGCTCAGCTTTCTTCACCATCCAACTCTCACATCCATACATGACTACTGGAATAATCATAGCCTTGACTAGACAGACCTCCTTTGTTGACAAAGTAATGTCTCTGCTTTTTAATATGCTGTCTAGGTTGGTCATAACTTTCCTTCCAAGGAGTAAGCGTCTTTTAATTTCATGGCTGTAATCACCATCTGCAGTGATTCTGGAGCCCAGAAAAATAAAGTCTGACACTGTCTACAGTGCTTCCCCATCAATTTGGCATAAAGTGATGGGACCGGATGCCATGATCTTAGTTTTCTGAATATTGAGCTTTAAGCCAACTTTTTCACTCTCCTCTCTCACTTTCATCAAGAGGCTCTTTAGTTCTTCCCTTTCTGCCATAAGGGTGGTGCCATCTGCATATCTGAGGTTATTGATATTTCTCCTGGCAGTCTTGAGCCCAGCTTGTGCTTCCCCCAGCCCAAGGAAGCTGTGTTTCTCATGACATACTCTGCATATAAGTTAAATAAGCAGGGTGACAATATACAGCCTTGACATACTCCTTTTCCTACTTGGAATCAGTCTGTTGTTCCATGTCCAGTTCTAACTGTTGCTTCCTGACCTGCATACAGGTTTCTCAAGAGACAAGTCAGGTGGTCTGGTATTCCCATCTCTTTCAGAATTTTCCACAGTTTACTGTGATCCACACAGTCAAAGACTTTGGCATAGTCAATAAAGCAGAAATAGATGTTTTTCTGGTACTCTCTTGCTTTTTCAATGATCCATCAGATGTTGGCAATTTGATCTCTGGTTTCTCTGCCTTTTATAAAACCAGCTTGAACAACTGGAAGTTCACGGTTCACATATTGTTGAAGCCTGGCTTGGAAAATTTTAAGCATTACTTTACTAGTGGGTGAGATGAGTGCAACTATGCGGTAGTTTGAACATTCTTTGGCATTGCCTTTCTTTGGAGTGAAAACTGACCTTTTCCAGTCCTGTGGCCACTGCTGAGTTTGCCAAATTTGCTGGCATATTGAGTGCAGCACTTTCACAGCATCATCTTTCAGGATTTGAAATAGCTCAACTGGAATTCCGTCACCTCTACTAGCTTTGTTTGTAATGATGCTTTCTAAGGCCCACTTGACTTCACATTCCAGGATGTCTGGCTCCAGGTGAGTGATCACACCATCGTGATTATCTGGGTCATGAAGATCTTTTTTGGACAGTTTTTCTGTGTATTCTTGCCACCTCTTCTTAATATCTTCTGCTTCTGTTATGTCCCTACCATTTCTGTCCTTTATCGAGCCCATCTTTGCATGAAATGTTCCCTTGGTATCTCTAATTTTCTTGAGGAGATCTCTAGTCTTTCCCATTCTATTGTTTTCCTCTATTTCTCTGCAGTGATAGCTGAGGAAGGCTTTCTTATCTCTCCTTGCTATTCTTTGGAACTCTGCATTCAAATGGGAATCTTTCCTTTTCTCCTTTGCTTTTGGCTTCTCTTCTTTTCACAGCTATTTGTAAGGCCTCCTCAGACAGCCATTTTGCTTTTTTGCATTTCTTTTCCATGGGAATGGTCTTGATCCCTGTCTCCTGTATGAAGTCACAAACCTCCATCCACAGTTCATCAGGTACTCTGTCTACTTAATATTCAACTTTTCTAAATACATTCAAGTTTCAATTTCATGCATGTTTTTAAAATTACTTCACTTTACTTGACAAACTGGCACAAACTAATCTCAAAATAAACAACACACAAGAGGGCTGTGGGGGGTAGGGTGGGAAAAATCAAACCATAGATACAAATTTTTTTCCAAGACACTCAAGACACAAAAGTGCTTGAACAGATAAACGTTTGTAAGCTCTCTATATATATGTATATGTATTCTTTAAATATTCAAAGTTAATAAACAAGTTTCAAACAACAAGATTTAGTATTCCTATGATATTTTCCCTTACTTTCATTATTACTTGAAGACTTAGTGAAAACAAGTCAAAATAAGTGCAGTCAGAAAACAACAATTTTCTAGTAAAAGAAAAGTGTCCAAACATGGGACAGTTCTAGTCCCATAGAGGAATAGAAATAGTTAGGGAAACCTTAAAGTGAACCTCCATCATCCAAAAAGTTATTTCACATGTTCTCTCTCTCTCACTCTGGATAAACCTATGTGCTCTGAAAATAAAGTAAAATTTAAAAATAAAGTAAAATTTAAAAAAATAAAATACTCTGAAATTTTAAAAAAGTACTCTGAAAATAAACTTAGGGAAAAAAACCTATGTACTCTGAAAATAAACAATTCTTAAGTCTTACAAAGATTTTAATTAAAATAAAACCTATAGTAAAGAATGTGTAAACAACAAGGTCCTACTGTATAGCACTGGGAGCTATATTTAATATCCTGTAGTAAACAATATAGAAAAAATAACGACAAAGAATATATATATATGCATACGTGATTACTCGGCTGTATAGCACAAACCCAACCACACTTTGATAAAGTAAATTTTTTTAAATAAAAAGATAATGACACCGATAATCAAACGGTTCTGCAGGCGGCACAAGTGTTCCATCACCACCTGTCGATCTTACCCTTATCTGCTCAGTGGAGCTGCTGCTCAGCTCATCGCCAGACTCCGAATCCTGCTGGATCCGTTCTGAGCCTTCTCCTGCTGAATCACAAGACTGTTCCTGGGAGAAGCCAGCTTTCTCTACCTCCAAGAACTCTGGACCGGGAAAGTGACCAAATAAGCGTGTCCTATTCTGGCCAGAAACTTTGGGAGAATGTGAGTCACTGTTGAGTTTTCCATTATTGTGGGTCAGGTCCAGGCTGAGGTTGACGGTCTGACCTGGAATGTAACTGGGCCCAAAATTCTGATTGGCATCACGAACAAGACCTGTTCCTTGAACAGAAGACAAGGATGTCTTTCCAAAGCTTGACAGCTCGGGCAACCTGTTCACATTCTCCGAAGACCTCCGGAGGTGGAGACTCTGCGCCGTCTTCACAGAGTGGTTCGGCAGCCCCACGGCCTGCTTCACCGGCGGCATCAGGGCTCGGCGGCCCACCTCCCTCACGTACTGGGCCGGCACGTAGAACGCTTTGGCACTCTCGTCTGGCTTGACCTGCCACCAGTCATCATTGGTCTTCTTCACCAGGAGGTACCGCTCGCCTTGCTTTATCACAATTTTTCTGTCCTTTGCTTCGTACTCGTAGTCATACTCCACCTCGATGTACACCGGCCCTGGAAGAATCTTCCCACCTCTGTCAGCCATCTTAATTCAGTAATATTCACCTCTCAGAAAGGACGCTTTGCCACATTGTGGCTTTGTGGCTTGTTGGATCAGTGCAGCTATTTTTATTTAACTGGGGGAAGAGAATAAAGAAAAAAAGTTAACCTGGTCTGGATTTTTAATACTCGTTCACAAGCATCACATAATAAAGAACAAGACCTTCAAATCTCAAATCTAGACAATAAACCTGTGCCTAATACTATATGCACCACCCTGAATTAAAAATGCTCTCATTCTAATGAAAATCTACATTTTTCAATCATTTATGACCAAAGCCAAACGAATGACTGGAATGGCAAATACACTACCCAGACATACGACGGTCAAAAATAAGAGGTGAGAGGAACTCTCCTCTTCCTGACTGCTCACACCTCTTCCCTCTCTTAGAAAGGCTCACTAACAGTAATACATGTTAGGCACTGGCCAAGGGCCAGGCGTTAGGCCAGGTTCACTGTGTGTCTCACCTAAAACCCTCTTTGAAGCCGAAGCTAGAATTTCAATTATCCTGAATGTCATTCAATGAATTTTAGAAAATTCTCTTGTTTCTAAAACGATCAAGGGCATGAGTGCGCTTTAAAAAAAAGTGATCCAAATACATAAGTTTAATTTCCTAGCACTAATGGGAAAAAAAACAACAGTGAGTTTTAGGCCAAATACACACACAAACAGAGAAGAGAAATTGCTAATTTACTTTTGTTTCCTCTTACAATCCTCATTAAGCTGAATTCCACAAACTCAAACAAATATTCAATCTTTTTAGTTGTAAATGTCAAAAATAAATTATTTACACACCACTCAAAATCTATTAGAAACAGCCCTAAACTGGCTTAAGAAATCTAGGATTCACTTTTATTTCTATACCAATTCCAAATATTTTAGTACCTCGTAAAACACAGCATTTAAGTTTCAAAACGATCACAGGAGCTTGATTTTGCTCAATTCAAGTCAGGCCCCAACCACCGGGGGATGAACACGGTTTCCCAAGAAGTCCTAACACAGGACCTGTGAATGTGACTATACTTGGACATATGCAGTCAATCTCAGATGAGTTGCACGGATTAGGGTGGGCCCAAAATCCAACGGGCTCCACTGGCAACTCAGATGGTAAAGCGACTGCCTGCAATGCAGGAGACCCGGGTTCGATCCCTGGGTCGGAAAAATCCCCTGGAGAAGGAAATGGCAACCCACTCCAGTACTCCTGCCTGGAAAATTCCATGGTTGGAGGAGCCTAGTAGGCTACAGTCCATGGGGTCGCAGAGTCAGACACAACTGAGTGACTTGACTTTCTTTTTTCTAAAATCCAATGAGTTTCTAAGGAGGGAAGACAGGAGACAAAAAGAGGAGACACACAAAGGAAGACCTGTGGACAGAGGCAGAACTTGGGGGTGAAGCAGCTCCAAGGAACACCAAGGACTGCCAGCAAGCGCGAGAGGCTGGAACAGGCGAGGAAGGGCTCTCCCTGGAGTACTCAGTCCTCCGACTCCAGAATGAGTGAAGCCATTTCAGCAGTTTTTTTTGATGGTGTTTTTGGCCGCGCCACACAGCATGCAGGATCTCAGTTCCTCGACCAGGGACTGAACCCAGGCACCATGCAGTGGGACCGCGGAGCCCTCACCACTGGACCCCTAAGTTTCTGTAGTTTTAAGTCCCCAGTTTGCAGCACTGTGACACAGCACCCCCAGGAAAACACACTCAGCCCAATACTCGAGAATTCTCAGGCAAACCTGAGTAACTCTTGACTATACCAGAAATGTGTACACAAGGTCCCACAACAGCCTACCAATTTTCCTCAGGACCCAAGTACTGGGCATGGCATTATTGACACTGTATGTGCCAGGCCACCACACCCTGAGGACGACATCCTCCAAAACAGACAAAGCCCAGGTGATAACCAGTCACTCAATTTCAGCAACTCAAATTTACTTTGTAAAAACAAACTACTTGGATAATGAATTTAATATAGTAATACTGTTTGAAAAAACAGTAACAATAAGAAACGTACCTTAGAAGAACTAAACATCCGGTATTACATTTAAACCTACAAAAAAAAATAATAAAGTTCATTAACTTTAACCAGGATTGCTGAAAGACTAAGGAAGGCAATGTTACTGGCAGTGCATGACTTTTTTTTTTACAACACCTATAAGGAACACCAATAATTTTGCACATCAGGGCTGTGTCCAGCAACACCCTCCAAACACATAAAAACACAAAGTATACTTCACCACTGCCCCTCCTACTTCATTTCCACTTTGTTTCAACTTCATTTTCACATTTGTTATCCTGAGAGAAACGACTTTCTAAAATTTTTAATAACATGAAAAACGACTTTTGTAAAAATTGTTGAGTGGGGAATAAATTCAGGATGTGAGACAGTCTATGAGAAACACGAAACACACCTGAATGCTTTAAACAATCAATTTCATGAAACAAGAGGCTCTTCTAGATTAAAGACAACTAGAATACAACCGCCAGATCCATTGGGTGTTCCAACAGGCACCTAAAACTTTACCACATCCAGAATCTACCTTGCCAAATCCACCTAGTCCTTCCTGACACGGTAAATAGAAACTAAGCTTACAATCATTCAGCCTTTACTTTCATGCATTACCAGGACATTAGTCACGAGGAGCATTAATCCTTTTACCTACAGAAAAGTTTTTCACTATGGCTTTTCAAAATTCCACACTGAAATAACTTATCCTCAGGCAATTTGTTACTTTCCAGGAAGTAACAACTTGAGAAACACCTTTGAAGATACTGAACAAATAAGGGAATACACAGAAGGTTAGGGGCGCCCAGGTGAACCAGAGCTGGTCAGACACTGATCCGCAGGAAAGGAGCAAAGGAAGTAAAAAGAATAAGGAGAAAACTGCAAGGGGAGGGGCGCGGGGTGGTGAGAGGCGCCCAGGCCACCACACCTGCCCCACTGACCGCACACAGATAAGGAGGAGGAGGAGTCAGGGAGAATGATAAGGCAGTTTCACTACACTCAGCATGGGACGCCCAGGCTAAAGTTTTCATTACTGTAAGGGAAATGAGAACCTCGAGGCAGAGAAAGATGGAGAAGCAGTTCAGAGACTGCAGACAGAACAAGTAGTTAAGATACAGGGCAGGTGGCCTGAGCCAGAGAGGGCGGCAGAAGGCAAGAAAGAGCAGGAACTGAGACAGTAAGTAAGAAAGCGTTAATCGCTCAGTCGTGCCTGACTCTGCGACCCCACGGACTGTGTAGCCCGCCAAGCTCCTCTGTCCATGAGATTTTCCAGGCAAGGATACTGGAGTGGGTTGCCATTTTCTTCTCCAGGGGATCGTCCCAACCCAGGGATCGAACCTGGGTCTCCTGCACTGCAGGCAGATTCTTTACCAACTGAGATACAAGGGGATGGTGGTGGGAAGCCCCTGAGACAATTAAAATAATAAACTTCTAGAAAGTCACATCTCAGGAATTATGTATTACAATCCAAGGTCCAGGAAAAGTTGAATATAATAAATATCGAGAGAAAAGCCCTATTAAAAACTATACGTGCAAATAAAATTGTGGGATGGCTCTAAAATACTTCCCCTGGAATAGGAAATGGCAACCCACTCCAGTATTCTTGCCTGGAAAGTCCAATGGACAGAGGGACCTAGCAGGCCACAGCCCATGGGGTCACAAAGAGTCAGATACAACTTTGCCACTAAACAACAGTATGACTGAGCACGCAGCACACACACACTCTAAAAACTAAGATCTAAGGGAAATTGATCTGCAAATAACTTATGTTCCTATTTTTATTTAAAAACGTAAATTGTATTAAAACAAATGTTTATGGTTTTAATTTTGATTTGCTTCTTCTCTATTCCCCAAACTGTGGATTCTTCTTTTTCATTTTTTATTGACTCATAGCTAATTTACAACATAGTGCAAGTTTCAGGGGTACAGCACAGAGATTCAGTTACACACACACACACATTCTTTTTCAGATTCTTTTCCTTTTAGGTTATTTGTTGCTGTTGTTTAGTCCCTAAGTTGGATCCAACTCTTTGCAATCCACGTACTGTAGCCCACCAGGCTCCTCTGCATGGGATTTCCCAAGCAAGAATACTGGAGTGGGCTGCCATCTCCTCCTCCAGGGGATGTTCCCAACCCAGGGAGGGAACTCCTGTCTCCTGCACTGCAGGCAGGTTCTTTACCACTGAGCCATCATACTATTGTTTATCCTATCTTAACCTGTCAAGTGTTTTGGTCAGTTAGCATCTTCCTCATTCAACACCACCACCCTCTGAACACAGCACACTTTACAGAAATATGCTCTACAGCCATCACCACACTCCTCCACCCTTTTTCAGCATGCGCACACACAACTACTAAGAACCCAACCACTGGATAGAGCTCTGCACATCTGCTGTCCAGTAACAACCACTGCTTTTCTTTGAGGCATGAAGCACCTCCTACCCATGGGCCTTCTGGCATTTCAGTAAGAACAGACACACAACTGCTGAGAGCTTTTTACTTCCCTCCCCACCAAATCAGATACATTTCTACCATGCTATTTTAAGCTCTTAATGGCCTCCTCCTCTCTGTCTACAGTTTTCCTCATTTCTTTCCCAGCACAAATTACACAGCTCAGCAAATGTTATCTTCCTCCCCCAGGACATCTGCTTTAATCAACTGCATCTCACAGAAGGAGATCCTTACCTGGTACATCAGGAAGTAAACAAGTAAATAAAGTCTCAAAAGGACTGTGATAAATGTATCCATAATTAATGACCTTACAATTTAAGTTTGATACATATATGTACTACATGTTTAACAATTTTAATGCCATAAACAACAAAGTGCTAATACAGCCTCACATATGTACCAATTCACTTAAAAATACCACAATTTAAGCACCAGTTCTTGATATGAAGTCCTCCTGCAGCTTTACAAGTACTTGTTTAACACTCCCTCAATAGGCCTCTACTAAAGAAATCAAATAAACCTTAATGAGCACAACAAAAAAGTTAAAAACAACTCCAGCATAAGTTCAAGAATAAGAAAGTATTTCACCAAACAGTTTTCTAGATCATTCACTTCATAAGAAACCATAGGCCATGATAGGGATCCTAAGGTTTCTTCTGAATGCATGATCCCTGTTTTCTAAGAATAAAAATGTACAGGATATAAGGTGTGTCTTTAGGCCTAAAGAAAACAAGCAAAATATACTGACTGCTGTCATAAACTATCCTGCATAAAGAAACAGCAAAAATAGGAACAGCAGGAAGGATACAGGAAATAATCAGTACACTGGTAAGCCGAAAACACAGTCAAGCATAAAATGATGAAGGAAATTCAAAACCAGATTTACATACGAAACAAAAGTGATGCAACAACACAAGAAGTATTTCAGAGAGAAAACATCTTTTAACAAAAGTGATACTCGTGTGTGGTATTTCAGAAAGATCTATGCCACGAAGTCTTCCTTAGTCAGATGAGGGGACCTAAGAAATTTTTCTTGGACTGTCACAAGAGTGGGAAAATATTCCAATTTATTTTTTAAATATTTATTTATTTGGCTGATTGGGGTCTTAGTTGCAGCACAGATCTTCGATGCATCATGCAGGACCTCACCACTGCTGGGCATGGACTCTCTTAATTGCAGGGTTCAGGTTTAGCTGCTCTGTGGCAACTGGGATCTCAGTTCCCCAATCAGGGATTGAGCCACTGACCTCTGCACTGCAAGGCAGATTCTTAACTACTGGAAGAGCAGGGAAGTCCCCAAAATATTCCAATTTTAAAAGGAAGGAATACGACCTTGGGTTTGATGATGAGTTTTTAAATGGACCTCCAAAGGCATAATTCATGAAAGAGAAAGTTAAATAGGACCTTATTAAAATTACAAATTTCTGCTCTGTGAAAGATACAGAAAATGAAAACACGAACCACAGACAAGGAGAAAATATCTATAAAATACATGTCTGATGAAGGGCTTTTATCCAGAACATACACAGAACTCTTAAAACTCAACAAAAGACCCAAAATTTTTAATGGAAAACAATCTGAAAAGACACATCATGAAAGAATATAGGCACATGAAAAAATACTCAACTTTGTGTCAAACAGCAAACTGAAACAATGAGATACCACTGTGCCATTATTAGAATGGCTAAAATCCAAAAAATTGACACCACCGAATGCTGATAAGGATGTAGAGCAAGGGGAACTTTCACTTACTGCTAGTGGGGATGCAAAATGGTGGAGTCAGTTTGTAACTCATTTAACAGTTTCTACACAAGTGAATGTTGTCTTACCACACAATCTAGCAACCAAGGTGATGACTTGAAATCTTATTTCTACAAAAAGTCCTGGATGCAAATGTTCAGAGCAGTTGTCCAAAACTGGAAGCAATCAAGACGTCTTGCAATAGGAGAAAGGATTACCTGTGAGACAGCCAGACAAACAATACTATTCAGTAATAGAAAGGAAAGAGCTATTGAGCTATGAAGACAGACGTGAGTCTTAGACATATTTTGCTAAATGAAAGAAAAATCTATAGACAGAAGAGACAACATATAGAACGATTCTATCGTGTGGCATTCTGGAAAAGTCAAAACCACAGAGACGACTTCTCCTAGGGAAGGGAGGCAGGGAAGGAGGGTTTCACAGGTGAAGCACTGCAGATTCTTTCAGGTCAATAAACTACATTGTATGATGCTGTAATGGTTTACATGATACATTATGCACTTGTCAAAACCCATTCATCTTTACAACACAAGCATGTACTCCAATGTTTGCAAATTCTAAACAATCATTTAGGAGGTTGAGGGAATCCCAGGAAGGAAGCAGATGTGACTTGATGGTTGAACAGTATTACACATACAGAGAATGACCTCACCCAACGGAGCAGGAATGGAGGAAGAGACTGGTATCACCGTCAGGTTTACAAGAACACAAAGGAACTGCATATAACTAACACATAAACTACATTTCCTGTGGGGGTATGAATTAAAAATCTGATACTGCTACGCACATATGCACACTGAAATTGAGTAATTAAGTATACAGAACGTAGATGGTGGGAGCCAAGTTTCCCAATGTTGTAATATGAATTTATAGACACACAAGGGAGGAAGCTAGAATGATCCTGTGATAACAGACTAGACCTGGAAACAGAAATGTGAACTCACTTTCAGTTTACCACAGATTCAGATTAACAAACAAGTATTACAGATACACGTCTGTACTGCTTAGTATACCACACATAAATCCTGCCATCAGTAGAAATGACACCCTAGCAGCAACAAGCACACCCAGCACTCAGATTTGGTCTCTAATACCATTCTCCAAATAAAAAGACCAAGGCTTTTTGGAGAAATTACTGATTCAAGGCCTGGGGCAGGAAATACACAAGATGACCTTGGAGCCTATAGTGACACACTCTCCCAACCTGCATTTTATGAGCTTGATTTCAATGCTTCCTATCATTAGACAACTGTCTTCTTAAACTGTAACTCTAACTAAAAATAGTATCACGCGTACTTGACATTCCTATGAACATATCTTACATTATGCTGTCCCACTTTAATTAAACTTACATTCCATCTGTTGTTTACTTTTAAACAATGCTTTTCTCATCAAAACACAAATTACATTTAAGAGGTACTAGAAGTTCTCCATTATCAGTGGTTGTTATAGTTCCGGGTCCGTTCTAAAGTGACCTTATCTCCTTATCTTATACATGGAAATATAAATACTGACCTAGATGACAGAGCAGAAAATGAGGAGCCTACTATATTCCAAAAAAACTCGTAAATTCAGTACTCTACTAAACAGTCCTGATCAAGCTTTTTCATATCAAAAATCATTAAACTGGCTTTTAATCCTTTCAGAGTCACTCACACACAAAGAATTTTAATGGGATGACATAGGATACCATGAGGATAGTCTAAAGGTAAAAAACTCATAGTTATTAGAAGGACTAAGAAACAAAAAGAATATTTGCTTGATGCGACAGGGTAAACTTCCTTTTCCTTCACAGTCTATGTCATCAAACGCTAACTATACAATAGTAGCTCCCCATGAATCCTTAAAACCACTCCTCTATGACCAACCACATTCTGACAGAATACGGTCCACTGGAGAAGAGAACGGCAAACCACTTCAGTATTCTTGACTTGAGAACTCCATGAAAAGGCAAAAAGATAGGACATTGAAAGATAAGCTCCCCAGGTCAGTAGGTGCCCAAAGTGCTACTCGAGATCAGTGGAGAAATAACTTCAGAAAGAATGAAGGGATGGAGCCAAAGCAAAAATGACACCCAGTTGTGGATAGGACTGGTAATAGAAGCAAGGTCTGATGCTGTAAAGAGCAATATTGCATAGAAACCTGGAATGTTCAGTCCATGAATCAAGGCAAATTGGAAGTTGTCAAAGAGCAGATAAGAGTAAACATCGACATTCTAGGAATCAGCGAACTAAGATGGACTGGAATGGGTGAATTTAACTCAGATGACCATTATATCTACTACTGTGGGCAGGAATCCCTTAGAAGAAACGGAGTAGCCATCATAGTCAATAAAAGAGTCTGAAATGCAGCACTTGGATGCAATCTCAAAAACGTTTCCAAAGCAAACCATTCAATATCACGTTAATCCAAGTCTATGCCCCGATGAGTAACGCTGAAGAAGCTGAACATTTCTATGAATACCTATAAGACCTACAAGAACTAAACCACCCCCCCAAAAAAAAGTCCTTTTCATTATAGGGGACTGGAATGCAAAAGTAAGAAGTCAAGAAACACCTGGAATAACAGGCAAATTTGGCCTTGGAGTACAGAATGAAGCAGGGCAAAGGTTAATAGAGTGCTGCCAAGAGAACACACTGGTCATAGCAAACACCCTCTTCCACAACACAAGAGAAGACTATACACATGGATATCACCAGATACTCAATATCGAAATTAGACTGATTATATTCTTTGCAGCCAAAGATGGAGAAACTCTATACAGTCAGCAAAAACAAGACCGGGAGCTGACTGTGGCTCAGATCATGAATTCCTTATTGCCAAATTCAGACTGAAACTGAACAAAGTGGAGAAAATCACTAGACCATTCAGGTATGACCTAACTCAAATCCCTTATGAGTATACAGTAGAAGCGAAAAATAGATCTAAGGGACTAGATCTGATAGAGTGCCTGACGAATTATGGACGGAGGTTAATAACACTGTACAGGAGACAGGAATCAAGACCATCCCCAAAAAAAAGAAATGCAAAAAAGCAAAATGGCTGTCTGAGGAGGCCTTACAAATAGCTGTGAAAAGAAGAAAAACCAAAAGCAAAGGAGAAAAGGAAAAATATATCCGTTTGAATGCAGAGTTCCAAAGAATAGCAAGGAGAGATAAGAGAGCCTTCCTCTGCGATCAATGGAAAGAAATAGAGGAAAACAATAGAATGGGAAAGACTAGAGATCCCTTCAAGAAAATTAGAGATACCAAGGAAACATGTCATACAAAGATGGGCTCAATAAAGGACAGAAATGGTAGAAACCTAACAGAAGCAGAACATATTAAGAAGAGGTGGCAAGAATACACAGAAAAACTGTCCAAAAAAGATCTTCATCACCCAGATAATCACAATGGTGTGATCATTCACCTAGAGCCAGACATACTGGAATGCAAAGTCAAGTGGGCCTTAGAAAGCATCATTACAAACAAAGCTAGTGGAGGTGATGGAATTCCAGTTGAGCTATTTCAAATCCTGAAAGATAATGCTGTGAAAGTGCTGCACTCAATATGTCAGCAAATTTGGCAAATTCAACAGTGGCCACAGGACTGGAAAAGGTCAGTTTTCATTCCAATCCCAAAGAAAGGCAATGCCAAAGAATGTTCAAACCACCACACATTACACTCATCTCACCCACGAGTAAAGTAATGCTTAAAATTCTCCAAGCCAGGTTTCAGTAACATGTGAACCGTGAACTTCCAGATGTTTAAGCTGGTTTTAGAAAAGGCAGAGGAACCAGAGATCAAATTGCCAACATCCGATGGATCATCGAAAAAGCAAGAGAGTACCAGAAAAACGTCTATTTCTCTTTTATTGACTGTGCCAAAGCCTTTGACTGTGTGGACCACAATAAACTGTGGAAAATTCTGAAAGAGATGGGAATACAGGACCACCTGACTTGCCTCTTGAAAAACCTGTGTGCAGATCAGGAAGCAACAGTTAGAACTGGACATGGAACAACAGACTGGTTCCAAATAGGAAAAGGAGTATGTCAAGGCTGTATATTGTCACTCTGCTTATTTAACTTATATGCAGAGTACATCATGAGAAATGCTGGGCTGGAGGAAGCACAAGCTGGGCTCAAGATTGCCAGGAGAAATATCAATAACCTCAGATATGCAGATGACACCACCTTTATGGCACAAAGTGAAGAAGAACTAAAAAGCCTCTTGATGAAAGTGAAAGAGGAGAGTGAAAAAGTTGGCTTAAAGCTCAACATTCAGAAAACAAAGATCATGGCATCTGGTCCCATCACATCATGGCAAATAGATGAGGAAACAGTGGAAACAGTGTCAGACTTTATTTTGGGGGGCTCCTGAATCACTGCAGATGGTGATTACAGCCATGAAATTAAAAGACGCTTACTCCTTGGAAGGAAACTTATGACCAACCTAGACAGCATATTAAAAAGCAGAGACATTACTTTGTCAACAAAGGAGGTCGGTCTAGTCAAGGCTATGGTTTTCCAGTAGTCATGTATGGATGTGAGAGGTGGATGGTGAAGAAAGCTGAGTGCCGAAGAATTGATGCTTTTGGACTGTGGTGTTGATGCTTTTGGACTGTGGTGTTGGAGAAGACTCAAGAGTCCCTTGGACTGCAAGGAGATCCAATCAGTCCATCCTAAAGGAGATCATTCCTGAGTGTTCACTGGAAGGACTGATGTTGAAGCTGAAACTCCAATACTTTGGCCACCTCGTGCAAAGGGCTCATTCGTTGGAAAAGACCCTGATGCTGGGAAAGATTGAGGACAGAAGGAGAGAGAGACGACAGAAGATGAGATGGTTGGACGGCATCACTGACTCGATGGACATGAGTTCGGGTAAACTTCAGGAGTTGGTGATACACAGGGAGGCCTGGCATGCTGTCGTTCATAGGGTCGCAAAGAGTCAGACACGACTGAGCGACTGAACTGAACTATGATCAACATTCAGCTTCCACATTTCTCAGCTCTCACTCCCTTCTACATGCACTCCAGTCTATGGATTCTTCCTCCTGGATCCTCAACACCTGAGTCCCAAATTTTAATTTTTTACTAAGAACTTTCTAAAATAATCAGCTAAGGGAGTTCCCTGGTGGCCTAGTGTTTACAGTCCCAGGATTTCACTGCCATGGCCTGGGGTTCAATCCCTGGTCAGGGAACTGAGATCCTGCAAGCCACGATCACTGCATAGCCAAATGAACTAACCAGCTTAAAAAAAAAGAAATTATCATTTTTACAGTTCACGTATTTTAACTTGCTTCTGTGGCATCTCACCGACTGTGCCTGTTGTAACACCTTGATTTCCCTCTGGGGAAGCCCCCTTTGCTCAGGGTCTCAGTTCATGTCACTAATCAATGTTACATATTAAAGAGAAAATCATAAACTTGGTCTTTACGAAGTTTTATAGGACCTCTAATCCTCTAATAACTCACTTTAGAAAAAAAAACTCCATTCACTTCAGGACTCCACTGGTTACCCAGGCATAACTGCCACCCCGCCCTGACCAACTCAGATATTCCTCTGCAACTATACACATTACCCTCCTAATCTCTGAAATGACTATTTACATTCAACCTATGTTTAAAAAACAAAAACATATAGCTCACAAAACAAAAACACTAATACAATGATTATTATGGTGGGGTCATTGCAAAGGTCTAGTCAGACATCAATAACTTACTGAAAAAAAATTAAAAAGCACTCATTATAAAGCTTAAATTATGCCAATCTACTTCAAATTAAATTGCAATAAGCAGAGTCAGGTAGGCAAGGGACCTGAATAGACATTTTTCCAAGGAAGATACACAAATGGCCAACAAGCAAATCAAACGCAAATCAAAACCACAGTAAGACGCCATGCCACATCCGTTAGAGTGGCTACTGTAAAAATAACAAGAGAAATAACAAGTGTTGGTGAGGAGGTGGAGAAGCTGGAATTCATGTGCAGTGCTGGTGAGGATGTACAATGGAGAATATAATTTAAATCAGTTTATACAAGTCTACCCCAAAACTACAAAAATACTTCAATCTTCACACAGATTTCACAGTTCCTCTTAAAAAGTAAATACTGAAAGGCAAATGAACATTCAGCTCTCTAGAAAACTGAAAAGTAGCACTTCTGTAGCAGACAGACCGTGAGCATCTACTTCTGCTACCAACACCCAGGTTGCAGACAGGAACCGGTGTGCAGCCTGTTGGGAACCCGGATGCTCCCCATCGCTCACATTACCACCTCAACACCACTGTCCCCACCACCCTGCTCTGGTCTGTGGAAAAACCGTTTTCCATGAAACCAACCCCTGGTGCCCAAAAGGTTGGAGACTACTGCCTTACAGGTTCCTGTCCTCTACTGGAAGGAAAATAAAAAACATGACTCTTCTCATTCAAATTTAAACTGTTTTACAAAACATTAGAAAACCAATTATGCAAACTAAAACCAAAACAAGATATTACTACCCACCAATTAGAATAAAGCTATTTTTTAAAAACAAAGACAGTATCAAGGGCTGACAAAGATACAAACAACTGGACACACATTCAGTACTAGTGGGAATGCTAAATGGTACAGCTAGTTCAGTAGTTTCTTATAAACATGCATTTTCTGTTGACTATATTCTAGTCCATGAAACACATCTTAATAAATCTGTAAGGACTGGAATAACATAAATAACGTACTCTGACAACTCCACAACAACATACTTCTAAATAACCCATGGGTCAAAAAAGAAATCAAATAAGAGATCTGAATTGGATGAAAATGAAAAGGTGACATCTCAGAGTTTGTGGGATGTAGCTATAGCAGTGCTCAGAGAAAATTTATATACCAAATGCCAATAATCAGAAAAGAAAAAAGGTCTCCAATCAGTGAGGTAAGCTTGCACTCGAAGAAACTAAAGAAGAAAAAAAAAAGGAACTAAAGAAGAGCAAATTAAACCAAAAGCAAGCAGAAGAAAGGACATAATAAAGATCAGAGCAGAAATCAGTAAACAAGAAAACAGAAAAATGTTCAGTTCAGTTCAGTTGCTCAGTTGTGTCCAACTCTTTGCAACCCCATGAATTGCAGCACGCCAGGCTTCTCTGTCCATCACCAACTCTCGGAGTTTACCCAAACTCACTTCCATCAAGTTGGTGATGCCATCCAGCCATCTCATCCTCTGTCATCCCCTTCTCCTCTTGCCCTCAATCCTTCCCAACAGCAGTGTCTTTGCCAATGAGTCAGCTCCTCACATGAGGTGGCCAAAGTATTGGAGTCTGAGCTTCAACATCACTCCTTCCAGTGAACACCCAGGAATGATCTCCTTTAGGATGGACTCGTTGGATCTCCTTGCAGTCCAAGGGACTCTCAAGAGTCTTCTCCAACACCACAGTTCAAAAGCATCAATTCTTCAGCACTCAGCTTTCTTCACCATCCATACAGGACTACTGGAAAAACCATAGCCTTGACCAGACAGACCTTTGTTGACAAAGCAATGTCTCTGCTTTTTAATATGCTGTCTAGGTTAGTCATAACTTTCCTTCCAAGGAGTAAACGTCTTTTAATTTCATGGCTGCAATCACCATCTGCAGTAATTTTGGAGCCCCCAAAAATAAAGTCTGACACTGCTTCCACTGTTTCCCCATCAATTTCCCATGAAGGGATGGGACCAGATGCCATGATCTTCGTTTTCTGAATGTTGAGCTTTAAGCCAACTTTTTCACTCTCCTCTTTTACTTTCATCAAGAGGCTTTTTAGTTCTTCTTCACTTTCTGCCATAAGGGTGGTGTCATCTGCATATCTGAGGTTATTGATATTTCTCCCGGCAATCTTGAGCCCAGCTTGTGCTTCCTCCAGCCCAGCGTTTCTCATGATGTACTCTGCATATAAGTTAAATAAGCAGGGTGACAATATACAGCCTTGACATACTCCTTTTCCTATTTGGAACCAGTCTGTTGTTCCATGTCCAGTTCTAACTGTTGCTTCCTGACCTGCATACAGGTTTCTCAAGAGACAGGTCAGGTGGTCTGGTATTCCCATCTCTTCAAAATTTTCCACAGTTTATTGTGGTCCACACAGTCAAAGACTTTGGCACAGTCAATAAAGCAAAAACAGATGTTGATCTGGTGATGTCCATGTGTAAAGTCTTCTCTTGTGCTGTTGGAAGAGGGTGCGTTGACCAGTGCATTCTCTTGGCAAAACTCTATTAGCCTTTGCCCTGCTTCATTCTGTATTCCAAGGCCAAACTTGCCTGTTACTCCAGGTGTTTCTTGACTTCCTAGTTTTTCATTCCAGTCCCCTATAATGAAAAGGACATCTTTTTTTTTTTTTTAAATCAGTGAAAACCAGAAGTTGGTTCTTCAAAAAGATCAGTAATACTGACAACCCTCTAGCCAAATTGATCAAGAACTAAAGAGAAAAAACACAAATAATCAGCATGAGGAATGAAACAAAGGATATAGCTATAGACTTTATACCTTTATACCTTTTATAAAGATATTAAAGGAAGATAAGAGAATATTAAGAACAGTTTTATGCCAATAAATTCATCAATTTAGATGAACCAGATACATTTATTTGGCAAATTCCCAAAGCTTGCTTAAGAAACATAACTTAAATCATTCTATTTTTATTAAATAAGTTGAATCTGTCTATAAAAATCTTCCCACAAAGAAAACTCCTGGCCAAAATGGCTCCACTGGTGAATTTTACCAAAGCATAAGGAAAACAATACCAACTCTCTCAAACTTCTTACAAAAAATTGAAACAGAGGGAAAACACATCCCAACTCATTCTATGAAGTCAGCATGTCTTCTTGCCAAAACCAGAAAAAGAAGTTATAAAAGAGGAAAACTACAGACCAATAACCCTCAAGAACATAGTCACAAATATCTCATAGTCACAAACTTATCTCCAACAAAGAACTCATACATAGAATACACAAAAACTATAGAAGTCAATAAGAAGACAAATACCCAATAAAAAGGGGGCAAAAGATAGGAATGGACAAGTATTCATACCCAAGGAGGAGGATTTATAGATGGTAAAGAAGTCCATGAAAAGATGCCCAAAATCTTTAGTTCTTAGGAAAACGCAAATTAAAAACACAAATGACATCACACATCCACTGGAATGATTAAAACTGAAAGGCTGACCATACCAGTATTTCTGAGAATGTGGACCAACCAGAATTCTGACACACTGCTGGTCGGGATGTAGAACAGTACAACTATGTTGGGAAAAGTTGGGCAGATTCTTAAAACCTTGAAATACACATGAACCATATGACCCAGGGATTCTACTCCTTGGTATTTACCAAAGAAGATGAAAACATATGTCCACATAAAGACCTGCCCATGAATGTAAGCAGTGGCTTTATTTGTAACAGCCCCTAATTGGAAGCAACCCAATGACCACCAACAGGTGACACATAAAGTAACTGTGTAATATCCACACAATGGGATATCATTCAGCAATAAAAAGGAACAAACTATTGATATACACAACAAACAGGATGAATCTCAAGATAATTTTGTTGAGTGAAAATAATCCAAACAATAAAGAGCACATACTCTATGATTATATCTACATAACATTCTAGAAAATGCAAAGTAATAAACAGTGACAGAAAGCAGATCAGAAACACACAGATATAGTTACCAGGGAACAAGAGCAATGAATTACCTTTGGGCTTAAGGAAATCAGGAGGTGAGAGATGGGTATGTTTGCTATCCTGAAAATGGTGATGATTTTACAGGCCTACTTCTATGTCAAAACTCATCAAAATGCACACTTAAAATATGTCCAGTTTATTTTACAGCAATTATACCTCAATAAAGCTGTTAAACAAAACTCTAATAAGGCAAAGAAAACCACCAGATATCAGGGACTTCCCTGGAGGTCAAGTAGTTAAGAATCTGCTTTCCAGTGCAGTGGACTCGGGGTCAATCCCTGGTTGGGAAACTAAGATACCACATGCCACCAGATAACTAAGCCCGAGAGCCTCAACTAGAGAACCAGTGCACGGCAACTACTGAGCCCAGGGCTGAGGAGCCTGTGCAACGCAATGAAAGACCCTGCCTGCCACAACTAACACTGAGGCAGCCAAAAATAAATAAATATTAAGAAAAAACCACACCAGGTATCACTACGCCCCTACCAGAATGGCTTCAAATACATATTAAGGATATTTTGCAGGGCAAGGATACCAGCAACTGGGAACTCTCATTCACTGCTGGTGGTAATGCAAATAAGTACCACTGCTGTGGAAAGCACTCTGGCAATTAAGAAACTGTTAAGCACACATTTGATATATGATCTAGCAATTCCCCTTCTACGTATTTATCCAGAAAAAATGAAAGCCTAAGTCCTTGCAAAGGCCTTACATGAACATCCGTAACAGCTTTATTCAGAATAAACAGCCAGAAACTGGAAATGACCCAGAGGCCTATCAACTGGTGAATGCCTAAACCAACTGTGGTACAATCCTCTGTAAAACAGGAAACAACATAAACTTCAGAAGATCCCTGTGAGAATGGGTAGAGAAAACATGAAAAAGTACTTAGTAAACTATAAAGCATGATAAAAAAGCATTGCATTAATCACAGCTTCCTCAAGGAAACCAAATGGAGACAGAAAAGCACCAAACATATACGGTATATAACCTTCAACGCCTGGCTTCTTTTGCTTAGAACAATGCTAAGCAATGTCGCTGTTCATGCCATTTTATTGCTGACTTTTATTTTAGTCTACATATATTGTAACTCAATGAAATTGTTTTTTAAAACAAACCAGTAATATACAACAACATACAGGCAATTTTCAGCTTAACTTTTAAAGATACTGCTCTAACTTCAAAATGTATTAATAGTTTGAATTCTCCAGCAGTGAAGCAGCACAGGACTCAGGGCTGAAGGGCTGAAATTTAAATCAGGGCTTGCCATTTAGCAGCTCCCAGGCCCTCTGCACCTGAACTATTTATAAAACAAAAGAAACAATACACACCTCAAAAGATCCTTTGAAAATGGAGGAGAAAAAGTACTTTGTAAACCGGAATGCATGACACAGAACATTCACATTGATTATCACTTACTCAAAGAGAACACTCACAACTGAACTGACTGCTTTTAAAAAGAGCCCCCTCGTCAAATGTCCATCAAATGTCCGTTTCTGCCTCTTGCTAGCTACGTAACCTCAGACAAGGCACCCGACCTCTCAGAGCCTCAGTGTTTTTTCCATTTGTGAAAGGGAGCTGATTAATAATATATATCACATATTGGGAGAGTTAAACAAGTAAATATGCGTCAAGCACTTTGTATAATCCCTAGCACATGTAAAGTGCTTTGTAAGTTTTAGCTCTTAATACAAAACTACTATTATTACCCTAGGAGACCTAACAGTAGCCTCCATCCTGCCCACCCAAGCTGTAGTAGTACAGGTCATATTAGTGACCCAGATCACTGCGCCTCACTTTTAGTGAAAGACAGCATCACCTGGAGAGCTTCTTTAAAAAAAAAAAAAAAAAAACATTTCTTGGGACTTCCCTGATGGTCCAGTGGTTAAGACTCTCAGCGTCCATTGCAGGGAGCACCGGTTCAACACCAGGTCTGGGAACTAAGATCCCACATGCCACACGGCGTGGCAAAAAAGCAAACAAAACACACATTCTTTCAGATGAGTTTCAGATTCACAGATTTACTGCAAAGATATTACAGAGTTCCCATATACCCTGTACATCGTTCCCCCAACTACAAACATCTTACGTTAGTATAGTATATTCATCATATTCCACAAACCACTACTGACAATGACCACATTCCTTAATTTTCCCCTAATGAACTTTTCCTGTTCTGCAATCATATCCAAAACACCACATATACATTCTGTAGTTACATGCTGCAGATTAATGAAATCCCAGATATTCCAATGAGAGTAGGTTTGAGGTGGGGCCCCAAAATGTGCATTTCTAACAAGTTCCCGAGGATTGCTGATACAGCCAGTCTGAAAGCTCACTTAGAAGAGCAGTGATTCAGACTGCA
Organism: Antilocapra americana; assembly: GCA_007570785.1. NCBI lineage: Eukaryota > Metazoa > Chordata > Mammalia > Artiodactyla > Antilocapridae > Antilocapra > Antilocapra americana. The sequence continues at coordinate 9,810,827 of ML663575.1, forward strand.
GACTCCAGAACCACCGCTGTTCAACAGAGCAGCCACTGCTAAGCAAATGTGCCTACTGAGCATGTAACTTGTGGCTAACCTAAACTGAGGCGTGCTATAAGTGTAAAACACAAATGGGAGTCTGAAGCTGTAATATAGACAAAATGATAATAAGATTTATCTCATGGTTTCTTTGTAATTTTCTTACTTATCATGTGAGTACTAAAACCTTGAGAATTAGAAAGGTGACTGGCATCACATTTCCACATGACCACAGCAGTCTGAGGTCCTGGCAGCACTGATATTACATGGGGCTTAAGCAGTTCAGGTGATTCCCATGTACACTAAAATTTGAGAAGCACCTAATTATCAAGGCAAGGGGGGCTTAGAGAGGTCATGATCTGTTCAGTTCAGTTCAATTAAAAAACTGGTCAACTGCACACTGAAACTGCAAAATATTAAGTCAATAAAACAGGAAAATGGCTGAATCACTGCAAAGCCATCCAAAAATGAGGATGTGGCACAATTAGAACAGTTAACAATTAAAGAAACCACAAAGATAGCAGCCCAACTGGTTCCTCAAAAGAGCATGATTCTGAAGCACAATGATACTATGTGGTACCATCCTGCCTTTTCACATCTGATTCATTCAACAAAACAATGCATATTGGCAACTAAAACTATTCTATATAAGATAAAAGTTTAATTCCACTCTTCTCTCCCACTACTATAAAACTGTAATGCCGACTTTACAAAGATTTACCTTAAACTGCTTTTTCCTAGCACCGGTTTTTTCATATAAGCAAAAATGAGTGTGTGAGTGTGATAGTCGCTCAGTCATGTCTGACTCTTTGCAACCCCTTGGACTATACCGTCCATGGAATTCTCCTGGCCAGAATACTGGAGTAGGTAGCCTTTCCCTTCTCCAGGGGATCTTCCCAACCCAGGGATCAAACCCAGGTCTCCCACATTGCAGGCAGATTCTTTACCAGCTGAGCCACCAGGGAAGCTACCACTTAATAATTTTACACAGCATCATATTCACTGTCTTAATTAACTTAAAACTGTTTGTTATCCTTTTATTCTCAGAATTGTCAACTGCATCACTTGAAGTACTTTACATTCGTAAAACATATTTTCTGTCAACGTAGTAAAAAAAAAAAGCACTCAGCAGATACTTTCTCATTAATAAAAGAACCACCAAATGACTGACTACAAATAATACAATTTTTCTGCAGCATTTACATATTTTCACTTGTGCCTCACAACTAGTGTAGTATGTAAAAAAAAAAAGTCTAAACATACATAAAATATTGACTATATATGGACAACCACTCTGTACAGATGGCATCACATTAAGAATCAGTGCATTAGCAATCTTCTCCAACCTGTCCTCCATAAGGTAGGAAGAGAAACCTACCACCCCATACTGGGGGCATGCACATGCAATATGGTACATTACCCTTCATTTATCTCATTTTTCCCCATAGAGTCCCTTTCCAGAGCAGCAGAACTTCCTGCAACCAGGGGTCACACCGTCATGCCCAGCTCCTCAGGTTCTCCAGTTGCCCAGCTCAGGGTCAAGTCTTCAGAGCCTGGGTCAAGCCAAACTCTGCTCAGAAACATTTCGAAGGCATTTTTTAAAACAGAGAAAAGAGAGAAATACTGGCCCCAACAGCCAGACCATCTACTCCGACCAAAAGGTAACACAAAAGACATCCTACCTTGTCAGGCACCCTCCAGCCGATCAGGTAAGGAACACTGGATATAGATCCACCTCTAGGCCACAGTTTCCCAGTGTTTCGGTATGAAAGACGCGTAGCCAGGAGCTGGACGTTTTTAAGCCATTTCACTATAACGTTCAGAGTCTTCCAAAGTCTCACCTTCAGAAGTGAGTGGCAGAATCTTGATCAGAACCCGAGTGGACTCTTCATTCAAAGCTCCCTCCTTCCTCGCCATATGCACCTCCCGTTAGGAACACGTTCAAAAAAACTACCTCCCGGGCTTCCCTGGTGGTTAAGAATCCGCCTGGCAATGCAGGTGTCACGGGTTCAATCCCTGGTCCCGGAAGATCCCACAAGACTCGGGGTAACTAAGCCCGTGAGACAAAACTACCTGCCCCAACGACTGAAGCCCGCACTCTAGAGCCCAGAGGACACAAGAAAAGCTACAGCAATGAGGAGACCACTCACCACATCGAAGGGCTGCCTCTGCTTCCCGCAACTAGAGAAAGCCTGCGCACAGCAAACGAAGATCCAGCACAGCTCAAAATAACGTAAACAAAAAAAATGTTTTTAAATTGCCACCCGTGTCCTAATTAACCATAAAGCAACACGAATGTTAACAGCCTGTCCTGGTAACAAATACTTCACTTGGAGACACATTACAACTTTTCATACAGCCACGCTTTGAACATGCTCGCCTTCGCAAGTGCCCGGAAAACGGCGGCTGCTGTCAGGAGGAAAACACCACCACGCCTCGAGAATGACCCTGTGGCCTTTTCGTGTCATAGGGTCTGCGGTAACTTCAGACGCCACACATCAAGGACAGTCATACTTAGAAGACAATCCACACACACACACACACTCACACACCAGAGAGGAGCGCAGAGGGTTCCTGCAATTAAGGATCGTGGGTGAGAATCCTCGCAGAAAGGCTAGAAAGCAGCGGATGCCCACTTAACAGGGGCGGGGCACCTCTAGAAGCTGCAGAAGCCCCCATGCCCAGCCTGGGGGGATCAACAGCCTTCGAGGAGCCCCAGGTCGGGTCCTGGGGGTGCTGGGCGGGCGAGGGTTGCACACCCTGCAGCAGTTGAGGAGCGGGCTCGCCGCCGGCGGGAGGCCAGAAAGGAGGGCGGCACCGCCAGCCTTTTACACACACACACACAGCCCGCCACCCTCCTTCCTGGGGGCGGGGCGGCGGGCACTGCCCTCTCACAGGAAGTCAGGAAACCCGGGGGGCAGAGGAACCACAACTTCCAGCCATTTAAAACCCCGTCGCCCACGTCTGCAGAGCGGCCGGCAGCGCCCCGGAGCCCCGCGCCCGCCCGGCGCCCGGACCCCACGCCCGCGCCCCCGGCCGCACCTCGCGCACCCCGGCGTCGCCGCGCTTGTACACGCCTCCCCCGGCCCCGCAGCCCCGGCCCCGCGCGCCTTTGTGCAGCCGCCCCGACCTGCCCTTCGCGCGCGGCTCCCCTCTCCCCACCAAGCTCACCGAGGGCCCAGCGGCCTCGCGGGCGGGGCGGCTCCCTCCTGGCCCCGCTCGGCGGCGGCGGGGCGCCCAGACGAAGCCGAAGGGCGCTCACTCGGCGGCGGCCGCGGCCGGCGCGTCCCCGCAGGCGGCTCTCCCGGGGCGGGTGAGTCCCCGAGCACGTCGGAGAGCGCCGGCGCGGGGGCGGGGCGGGGCGGGGCCACGTGACGGGGCGGGGCGCGGCGCACGTGACGGCCGGCGGGCGCCGGGGAGCCGGCGGCGCGGGCCGCAGGGGGAGGGGCCGAGGGTCGCGGCGGGCGCGCGGGCGGCTCGCCGAGGGCGGGGGCGGGTCGCTGTTAAGCGCCGAGGGGGGATAAGTTGAGGAGACGCTGGTGGGGAAAACGAGGGAAGGGCGGAAGGAAAACGGCCCGAGCCCTGGGGTGGCGGAAGTGGGGCCCAGGGGAGTAGGGGGCGTGGGCCCGCCTGGAGCACTGCGGGCCGAGGGTCAGCCTTTCCGGGCCCAGAAATCGGAGCGAGCCCGCTCGCGACCTCACCTCCCGATAGGGAACTCTGGAGACCCTGGTCCACAACCCGGTCCCGGACCTTCCCCGGGGCCACCCGGCGGAGTGCGGAAACCGCGCGCACACCCCGCGGGCGGCCGGGCGGGCGACTCCAGGGCGGTTTCCGCCGCGTGCAAGCCCCATGGGGGCCGCGATATCATTGCCCAAAGTCACCCCAGCTTGCAGCGCTTGCGGGATGGCAGTGCGGAATCCACAAGTCGGAGGCGTAACAGATTTCCCTGGGGAGCCTGTGGCGGGAGTTCTGCTGGACTGGGAATCAGGAGACAGACCTGGCTTCTGCCATTGTCACTTCGCCCTTCTCGACCTCAACTGTGAAAGGAGCGTGTTAACGAGTCCAGAGCCGCCTTCTAAGCTCTAAGATTCAAGGACAGAAAAATCACTGCTGTGTATTCGGACTGCAGAAAACATTCGTTGCTAACCAATTGTTGATTGTGTCTGTTGTGGTGCAGAGATGAAATTTTAATAAAACAAGCAAAAAAGGTCGGGGTATGATTCAAGAGCCGGTCTCTGAAACTGGCTCTTTTGTATTCTTCACATCATGCTTGAAGATGCTGTTGTGTCTGACTTCCCCGTCACAAGCTGAACTCCCAGTTATTCTGTAGTGAATGCAAAGAACCCAATGGGATATTGGCAAGACTTTAACAGCTGTAGTTTACTGACTTCTTATAAAATTAAATCTAATGGGGGAACTAAAGTTTTAAGATCTTTTAGGAAGAAAAAAAGGACTTCCTGGAGGTCCAGTACTTAAGACTCCGAGCAATCCCTGACTGGGAAACTAAGATACCACATGCCTGCAGCACAGCCAAGAAAGGAAAAAGAAAGAAAACATGCACGAGCCTGAGGCCATACTTTTTCTGACAATCTACTGGACAATACACCCACTTTCCTTGGCATCACTTGTCCTTTCTGTCTCCCTTACTTTCTAACAAGTAACATTTTGCATGCCCTTGTTTAGCAGACAGAGTACTGCTGGTGTATGCTTCTGACACTGTTTCCCATAAAACCCCTGGGATCTCTTTATAGAACCAAAACAGGGACAGACAGCAAAAGGGAAACTGTGCCCTGATGGGCATGTGCTGATAACCTTATCTTCCGTGTTTCCCAAGCCTGAGTTGGACACCCGTGGTTTCAGCTACAGACAGAACTAAACAGTTTGCACACACTTGCTGATCTGTGCATAGCTCCACTTCCTATTTCACAACCTAATCTCAGATGCTACCACAATGCCCACAGTATGCTGATCACTACCAACAGCAGATGGAGTCAGATAAAAAGAGCTCTCGCCCAAGTGTGTTGTTTAAAAGGACCTGATGGAAAGCTATGAAATCATATGCAACATTGCCTCTAGTTAGTTTTAAATAACACTGGTAGCATATGTCTGGTGCCTGTGCTCAGGATCTCAACAGATCATTTTCAGGATATTGACATTTAACTTGTGTCTTAAGAAGTAGCATAGAGTTCCAAAATGTAAGCTCCACAGAGGCAGAGATTTGAGTCTGCTTTGTTTAGGTAGGTAGGTCCAAAAGCCTAAAAGCACTTGGCATGCAGTAGATGCACAGTAAATTTCTATTGAATGTATTTTTGAGTGAAAATGTACTCTAAATTGCCAAATAAATTTGTCCTTTCTTCCTTATTCTTTAATAGGTAACCCACTTTGTGCATTTCTGAATGAAATGAAAAAGGCATAAAATTATATCTGGCCCCACTGCTTTGGTTGAAATATATAGAAAGAAGAATTTGGCAGTGTCTATCGAAATTACAAATGTATGCATACTCTAAACCTCCAATTTCACCTCTAGGAATCTAGCCCACAGATGTAGTTCCACACATGAGAAATGACAAGGTATTTCTTATCCTTGAAACAGTATAACTATATCCATCAACAAGACACTAAATTATGATATAACCATACATTTGATCACTATATAGCTGTTAACAACAACAACAACAAACTAAGTTCTTCATGTTTTAATATTGAGATTTCTGAGGCTTCCTTGGTGGCTGCATGGTAAAGAACCTGCCTGCCAATGCAGGAGACATGGGTTCGATCCCTGTTCTGGGAAGATCCTACATGCTGTGAAGCAGCTGAGCCCAGGCACCACAGCTATTGAGCCTGTACTCCAGATCCTGGGAACCACAACTTCTGAAGCCCCCATGACCTAGAGCCCATGCTCTGCAACAAGACAAGTCACTGCAGTGGGAAGCCTGCACACCACAACTAGACCTGCAACTAGAGAAAAGCCCACACAGGAATGAAGACCCAACACAGCCAAAAAATAAAGAATAAATAAATTTAAAAAAATATTTCCAAGATTTTTTTTCAATGAAAAAAGTGGAAAAATGGAACAGAATAATGTACTACAATGTATATGTATTGAACTGGGACAAAGTAACTGTTGAGTTATAGAAGTCTGTGGATGGAAGATAAAGAAAGGACTTTTCACTGCATTCCCATTTAAACTTTGATCTTCAAACCGTGAAAAGGATTTATCTATTTAAACAAAAAAATATTTAAAATTTTCTAGTATCATTATTTTGTTATTACAGCATTCAGTTTTCATCTATTTTATCAAAGTTCACCTTGTTAGAATGAGAATATGGAGTATATTAGTACACACTATCAGGTTTAAAAATTCAGAGTTATTTTCATTAAGTTCAACTATTTTTAACAATCTAAGATAGAGTTACGATATTTAGTTTGAGGCTTAGCATAAATCATACCAAATGTAGGTATATTTTCAAGACTGCTTTGTTTTCCTTCAAGTAGAGAATTAAGTTTTAATGAATTGGATCCTCTATTTTAGATAATAAAATTAAAATTTTATGGACCATTTGTTCATCTCCTAATTATGGTTGGGAAAAAACACTGAAGGCATGTGTTTCTGTATGTATCTGTTCACTGGCTCACTTTGTAATGCCAACTGCCTCCTGTTGCCACAGGTTACACAGATGCTCTAGAAATTATTTTGCCTAATACGTTTCAGTGTTTTATTGTATTTATTTGTGGACTTAATTTCCAGAAATATCAAAGGAAATTATAATCATAGGCATGGCATTCCAATTTACATAACACCATCTCTTTAAGGATTTTTAAAACGTTGTTAATATTGTCTTGTGAAATCTCACCATTTTCACTGTATAAATTTACATGATCAGTTTTTTATACCCATTAAAAACAAGTGCAGACATGAATAATTACGACTTAGGGAAAATTGCCACCTGGAACTTCTTTTCAAAATTATATAGGCAGATGGGACTTCCTCAGCGGTCCAGCAGTTAAGACTCTGAGCTTCCACTGTAGGAGGCTCCGGTTCGATTTCTGGTCCAGGAATTAAGATTCCACAGGTGGTGCAGTCCAGCAAACAAGTTTGGGGGGGAAAAAAATTACGTAGGTGGAGCTTTCTCGAACAAGAAAATTAGTTGTTGTTCAGTTGCTAAGTCATGTCCAACTCTTTGCAACACTATGAACTGCAGCATGCCAGACTTCCCTGTCCTTCACTATCTCTTTGAGTTTGCTCAAACTCATGTCCAGTGGGACAGTGATGCCATCCAGCCATCTCATCCTCTGTTGTCCCCTTCTACTCTTGCCTTCAATCTTTCCCAGAATCAGGATCTTCCAATGAGTCAGCTCTTCACATCAGGGCTGAAGTATTAAAGCTTCAGCTTCAGCACCAGTCCTTCCAATGTATAAAGGGTTGATTTTCTTTAGGACTGACTGGTTTGATCTCCTTGCAGTTCAAGGGACTCTCACGTGTCTTCTCCAGCACCACAGTTCAAAAGCATCAGTTCTTCAGTGCTCAGCCTTCTTTATGGTCCAACTCTCATACCTATACATGACTACCTGAAAAACCATAGCTTTGACTGTATGGACCTTTGTCAGCAAAGTGATGTCTCTGCTTTTTAATATGCTGTCTAGGTTTGTCATAGCTTTTCTTCCAAGGAGCAAGTGTCTTTTCATTTCATGGCTGCATTTGCAGCCCACATTGATTTTTGAGCCCAAGATAATGAAATCTGTCACTGTTTCCACTTTTTCTCCATCTATTTGCCATGAAGTGGTAAGACTGGACACCATGATCTTCGTTTTGTGAATGATGACTTTTAAACCAGCTTTTTCACTCTCCTCTTTCACCTCCAACAAGAGGCTCTGTAGTTCCTCTTCACCTTCTGCCATTAAAGTGGTATCATGTATATATCTGAGGTTATTAATATTTCTCCCAAAAATCTTGATTCAAGCTTGTGAGTCATCCAGTGCAGCATTTTGTATGATGTATTCTTCATATAAGTAAAATAAGCCTTGACGTACTCCTTTCCCAATTTTGAACTAGTCCGTTGTTCCTTGTATGGTTCTAATTTTTGCTTCTTATCCTACATACAAGTTTCTCAGGAGGCAGGTAATGTGGTCTGGTATTCCTATCTCTTTAAGAACATTCCACAGATAGTTGTGATCCACACAGTCAAAGGGCTTTAGCATAGTCAATGAAGCAGAGTGGATGTTTTTTGGAATCCCCTTGCTTTTTCTATGATCCAGTGTATGTTGGTAGTTTGATCTCTGGTTCTTCTGCCTTTTCTAAATCCAGCTGGTACATCTGGAAGTTCTCAGTTCATTTACTGCTGAAGCCTAGCTTGAAGGGCTTTGAGCATAACCTTGCTAGCATGTGAAATGAGTGCAATTGTATAGTAATATGAACATTCTTTGGCATTGCCTTCCTTTGGGATTGGAATGAAAACTGACCACTGATGAAAATTAGTAAAATTTAGACTATTACCAGCCAATCAAATATATTTCTATTGATATTTTTTTCTGCCTATAGCCTCCAAATAAAATATGCATTCATTTCACTTTTGTATTTAACCCCAACATTTAAAAAGGACAGTAAGGAAATGACCCTAAAGTAAAAATCAATAATCCGTAATTTATTATTTAAGCCCCTTACACTGTATGAACAACTTTTAATACTAACCAAAACTAGACGGTAGTGCAGTGTTTCAAAGTGAAACATAGTTAAGGTAGAAATACTATTTCTTGATTTAAAAATAAAGCTACTTCCCTAACTATAAACAAGGCAAGGATATCTGCTTTCACCACTTCTAGTCAACATTGTATCAGTGCTTCTTAGCAAGTAACCAGCGATAAGTAAATGTACACACAACACTTTATGTAAATGTATGTAATTTGGTATCCTTGATGAAAGTGAAAAGTTGCTCAGCCAAGTCTGACTCTTTGAGACCCCATGGACTATACAGTCCCTGGAATTCTCCAGGCCAGAATACTGGAGTGGGAAGCCGTTCCCTTCTCCAGGGGATCTCCCCAACCCAAGGATCGAACCCAGGTCTCCCACATTGCAGGCGGACTCTTTATCAGTTGAACCACTAGGGAAGCCCAAGAATACTGAAATGGGTAGCCTGTTCCTTCCCCAGGTGATCTTCCTTGCCCAGGAATCAAACTAGGGTCTCCTGCATTGCAGGTGGATTCTTTACCAGCTGAGCTACCAAGCATCCAAATAAATCATGTTACTAAAATCCATATGATAGGTACATCAGGCTGGGTGGGAGGATTAAACAAGATAAAAGCATCTAGCCCCCTTTCCTGCCACCTAACATTGGGAAGATCCCCAGGAGAAGGAAATAGCAACCCACTCCAGTATTCTTGTCTGGGAAATCCCATGGACAGAGGAGCCTGGCAGGCTACGGTCCATGGTGTTGCAAGAGTCAGATGACTTTGGGACTAAACTACCAACATTGGACAGGTTATCAGTAATTGACAAAATTGAAGTTCTGTAGTGTTTTTTTCAACTCTTAGTAAAAGAGTAATGTGTTATAAAATTATTATAAAGTTTACAGATTTACACAGGTAGAAGATGAAAGTATACCTCTTTCTTCTGTTGGGTTCCTCCAGTAACTGACCTGAGGCGAGGATTAAAGTGCGAGAAGATTGGAAGGTGATGGAAGGACCAGCATTAGGGGTGAGGAAGTGAGATGGGGAAGAAGGCAGTCACTCCAGGGTGCTGAATCCAGCCTGCAGGCACTCAGAGGTTAATCCCACTATAGAGATTCTGAGAGCCAAGAAATAATAATCTCTCTTTTATTTTCAAATAAAACTGAGCAGCTCTAAACTCAAATACAAACTTGATTTTGTGGGATTTTCCAAACATATGTGTAGATGGGGCTGGCCAGCACAATTGCATTTTCCCAAATGTACTCCATGAGTCCTCCAGCTCCACAACAGCAGGAGCCTAGGCCACTTTTAGTTGAGCCTGTGAGATTTACATTGTTTGCAGCCTTTGTACTTTCAATTCATCCTAATAATCAAGACTAATATTTGATTGAGGAATCAGTCCTGGAGAATTGTCTCAGTTCCACTCTTCAAAAGTCACATTTTGGAGGAGGAGTAAATTAGGAGGTTGGGATTAACATATACACACTACTATACATAAAATAGATAATCAACAAGGACCTACGGTATTACATAGGGAACTCTACTCAAAACTCTTTAATAGCCTATAAAGGAAAAGAATCTGATAAAGAATAAATACAGTTATATGAATAACCAAGTCATTTTGCTATACAACAGAAAATAACACAACATTGTAAATCAACTATACTCCAACATAAAATGAAAATTTTAATAAATTTCAAAAAAGAAACATGTTTTTGTGCAATCCAAATTATATGAAAAATATTAGATTATTAAAATGCACATTGTCCTCTTTAATGCTACATTGAAGTAGAACCATATCAATTCCCAGCATAAATCCAAATGTGATGATACTACAAAACTCTAAGTCAGACCATCTACAAATCAGATATCTTGGCAATATAGACTATCCAAATAGCTGAGAACTAAAAAATAAGTAAAAAGAAAAAAAGGCAAGGCATATTGGCGCTGAGGCAGAACAGAGTTCATGCACAGAACTTTTACTGGATCCCAAATTCTGAATTAATCAGGCTGGTTGTTCTCCATCCCAACCACCATCCCCAGATGCATTCTCCATTCTTCTCTGCCCTGCTTCACACCCTGGAGGCTAAACCCCTTGCGATTGCATCACAGCCAGGCTCCCTTGCCCTGCGGCTCTTGGCTGGAAGGCACTGACAGAGGTCAGAGGGTGGACAGAGAGAAAGGTCAGGGTGTTCATTTCTCTCCATTCTCTGCCTCAAAAGTTCTGGTGGAAAGGGAGCTGCTCACCTCCCCAAATGCAGTTCCCTGAGGAAGCCCTTCTGCATGTTGCTGCTCTCTCCAGGCTCTGTACCCCGTCTTTCCTCCTCTACCTAGAGGCCAGGCCTGAGGATGGCTCTGGCTACAAACCTCACTCCTTTATCTGTTCCTTTTCCCCACCCCCACTTCTGGGAATAGTTCCAGCATTGAAGCTGCTTCCATTAAATTCTCTTAGTTGGACCTTTGCCTGATGAGACCCTGGCTGATACATTTGGTTAACTGACTTCCTAATCAGGAGCAGATTAGAAATATAACAGGCCTGGGAGTTCCCTGATGGCCTGGTAGTTAGGATTCTGCGCTTTCACTCCAGGGCTCAAGCCCTAATGGGGGAACTGGGATCCTCAAGCCATGTAAAGCAGACCAAATAAATATAACAGGCCCTTGGCAATTTTTTCATGCCACTGAAATTAGAAGGGTTCCAAGGAAATAGTTCAGCAAAAATAATAATGACCAGCATCTGAATGTAAGTGAAATGAGAAAATACTATATAAAAAGCAGGGAAAAGAAAAAAAGCAACTAGTGCTCAGAGCTGTTTTGAACACATTTAGTAAAGGCTTTTCAAGAACTCTGGAGGTCACTGACCTTTTTTTATGATGTTGATTTGGAAGACTTTTAAGAGCGCCTAGTCCTTGAAGCTTGGCGGCAATCATCCTAAAAGTTGTTGTTTAGTCGCTCAGTCCAACTTTCTGGGGATTTCCCAGGCAAGAATACTGGAGTGGGTTGCCACTTCCTTCTCGAGGGGATCTTCCCAACCCAGGGATCGAACCTACATCTCCTGCATTGGCAAGCGGGTTCTTCACCACTGAGCCACCTGAGAAGCACCTGTAAATCTCCCCAAAGGAAAGTTTTTAAAATAAAAATACAGGTTTCACTAGGCCTGGAGAATTCTTTGAACAGAGGAGCCTGGTGGGCTATACAGTCCATAGGGTCACAGAGAGTTGGACACGACTGAGCAACTAACTTTCAGGAACCTCTACGGCTGCTTCTCTGCTTCTCAGGGATGACTCCAACCATTGGAGTGGAGAAAGGAGAGGGACAGAACATCTACCAAGAACACGGTCTCCACCATCAGGTCCTTACACATAACAGTCCACACCAGCACCGTCACAGGTAAAACCAACACAGTGAGACTAGATGCCAGCTAATGCTCAAGGTATTCAGATTTGTTTTCTCAAATTTAATTTTCTGTAAATCTAAGAGAATTGATTATACTTTTAATTTTTATTTCTATTCATACTATTCATTTTAATTTCTAAAAACACAATAAGCAACATCATAAGACAAACACCATTCACTAGAAGGAATACATTTTAAGTAAAAGATGAGTTGTATCTTAATACAGCTAGTTTAGAAAAGGAAAGATATTACCAATTCTTTAGATCCACTGTGCCTAGTTATTGAAGAACTTATGTTGAAATTGAATTTTTGACAGGGAAAAAAATTCAACTTTCAGGGAACACTGTATGACATCTGTTGATAATATCATGACAGCATTTACGTAGCTGTCATGGTAACCAGAATTTAATCCTTCATTAGTGTCTTGGAACAGCCAGGCACCCCAGGAAGCGAAGAGGATGATTCAGCCGATGGCACGCTCCCTTCCTTGTGAGTCAGGAAAATACCAAAGCTCCCACTCAGCGTTGTCAGGGCACTTTACATGAGACATAAAATGCAGCCACTCTGTGATCTGTGACACTTGCCAAAGGGGCTTCACTACATAGTCCAGTAAAATTTATTTTCATTGATTTTGAGACCAACTTTTACTTTGTGCTATGGGCAGGTTTGACTTTCCTTTTTGTTCTTTAGGCAAACATATATATAAGTATGTATATTAAATAACATGCTGCTGGGATGTTTTCTGTGGTTATTTGTTTCTGGCCATATCTCTTGGCTTGCAGGATCTTAGTTTCCCGGCCGTGGATTGAACCCAGGCCTCAGCAGTGAAAACACCAAGTCCTAACCACTGGACTGCCAGGAAATTTCTTCCTCTGCCCCCCTTTAAAAAAAAAAACAAACATATTATCATATTTGCAACTTATTCTTCACTGTCATCTTTTTGGTGCAAGGTCCGTAGGAGAGTAAAACAGTCCTTTTTGCTGCCTTACCAGTTTGGTTTGAAAGTAAAAGATAAGACTGAAACTAATGTCTAAAACGAGGTATTTTTGTTAATCTTCATTCCATGATGTAACAGCTGCGGAATCTAACATGGTCAGAACTATCAAGTTCAAATCCAGGGTTGTGGTAAAGCCTCTGTGCTTTGTATAGAATTCTGAAAGGTCTGTGAGGTCTGAGCGAGCCATCTAATGGATCTGAAACACTGAGGATCCACAGTGCACAAAATTGAAAAGATTCCGTTTAACAGATGGAATAAAACTAGGCGGATAATATGGCTACTTTCAAAAATCACCAGAAAAGTTCTTGCCACACAGGACTTTCTTACCATCGTTTTTCAGTTTGATTGACACTGTCGTACTCTTTGCACGTGTGCATGGGCCTGCACAGAGCCAGGGAGGAGGGGATTTTGTATATCGAAGAAGATATTAAATCCTACCTAGGACGGAGAAAGCATATGATAGAAAATGAAAATTCTTTAGTAGTTGGAGAGACCTAGAGGTGATATACTAAGTAAAGGAAATCAGAAAGACAAATATCATCATATAATGTCACTTACATGTGGAATCTAAAGCATGGCATAAGTGAACCTGTCTACAAAACAGAAACAGACTCATAGGCGCAGAGAGCAGACGTGTGGTTGCCAGGGAGGAGGCAGGGCAGGGGCGGGGAAGGATGGCCTGGGAGTTCCGGGTTAGCAGTTGCAGACTATTACCTTTGAGGGGCAGGCAGCATGAGGGATCAGGGATTGAACCTGTTCCCTCTGCAGCGAGAGCGTGGAGTCCTAACCACTAGACCACCAGGGAAGCCCCCAGACTATTACATTCAGAACGGATAAACAACAAGGTCCTACTGTATATCCAACCTCCTGGCGGCTGCTGCTGCTAAGTCACTTCAGCCGTGTCCCACCTAGTGCAACCCCAGAGACGGAAGCCCACCAGGCTCCCTTGTCCCTGGGATTCTCCAGGCAAGAACACTGGAGTGGGTTGCCATTTCCTTCTCCAATGCATGAAAGTGAAAAGTGAAAGTGAAGTCGCTCAGTCGTGTCCGACTTGTAGTGACCCCATGGACTGCAGCCTACCAGGCTCCTCCATCCATGGGATTTTCCAGGCGAGAGTACTGGAGTGGGGTGCCATTGCTTTCTCCGCCAGCCTCCTGGGATAAACCATAATGGAAAAGAATATAAAAAAGAATATATGTATACATGTACAACTCAATCACTTGGCTGTACAGCAGAAATGAATACAACATTGTAAATCAACTACAAAAAATAAAAAAATAAGATTTAATAGTTCTTTAATAGTTAAAGACATGGGGAGGAAAAAGAAGAAAACTCTCTCCCTTGGTTTGACAGATGATCTCAGCTCTCCATCTGAGCATGTGGCGTCTCTGGCCCCACTTGTAATTCACGTGTTTGAACTCTTGACTATTTGAATGTATCTACTAATACAACTCCCCATAGCTTCTGGCAAATAAACCAACTTGTTGCTTGTTCACTCAGTCTCCAATAAAGAAGATTCTCCCCTGTACTGACATTCAATTCTCTTATGGCAGTCCACATCATTGCTGGAGTTGACACACTTTTCCTTAAACAATGAACTGAAAAGAAAGACATATTTTCTTCAGTCATAAAGATTCCAGAGCCAGGACTTCCCTGGTAGTCCAGTGGCTAAGATGCAACACTCTCAATGTAGGGTCCCCTGGTTCAATCCCTGGTCAGGGAACTAGATCTGACATGCCACAGCTAAAGATCCTACGTGCCACAGTGAAGCTTGAAGATCCTGAGTGCCCCAACTAAGACTCGGCGCAGTCAAATGAATAAATATTTGTTTTGAAAAAGATTTCAGAGCTCCCTTCCTGAGCGGCTAGCAGATTTATTTCTTTTCGTCCTAGTCCATCTAGTGAAGTGTGATTGCACACCCACTGCCAAACTGGTTCTGCTTCATTTTGGTGACCTTCATTCTCCTGGTTGTTTGCAGTCCTGCTTAGGCTAAAAGAGAAAGTGAGCTAGTGCCTTGCACGCTAGAGTCCCGAAAGAGGCTTCCATTTGATTCAAGTCTGCTCTTTGATGCTTGTTTCTTAAGCATTCAGACATATAGCATTTTACATTTACATAAATTCACATTCTGTCGTTGGACATTTTTACACCCATAGTCTAGCCTATGTGAAGTAATTATTTTTACTAGGAACAAAAATTTAGAGACTTTCCTGGTGGTCCCATGGCTGGGACTCCGTGCTCCCAATACAGGGGGCCCAGGCTCGATCCCTAGTTAGGGAGCTAGATCCCGCATGCCATAACTGGGACCCAGTGTAACCAAATAAATAAATAGATACAAAAAATATTTAGCTTTCATGGAATAAAAAGGGGGCTGGAAATAGTTTCTGTCAAAGATGATAAGGAAAATGGACTTCGCTGGCAGTTCAGAGGTTAAGACTCTGGGCTTTCAGTGCAGGGGCATCAGTTTGATCCCTGGTCAGGGAAATTCCACATGCCACCACTCCTCCCACCCCCTCAAAAAAAATAGATTGTAAGAAAATCAAATTGAGTTCTTTAACTTGATGGTGCTTAGTAACTTCCAACTCACTGGACCGTGTGGGGAGAGGGGAAGGCAGTAGAAAGACTTCTGGAGGGAATTCAGACTCCTAGATTAACAGTCCATTTCAGTCATTAATTAGCAGTGTCATTTTAAACAAGTATCATCTTGGATACTTCCTCTCACAGCTTCAGTTCCTCCCCCAGTGAACTGAGAGAGTTGGCTGGAATGGGATCCTATTCATCCCCAATGTTCCTTGATTCTCTGTATGACCTCAAGATATTTGACAAAGGAAATCGTTCTGGGGTCTTAATATTTTTAAAAAGTATTTATTTATTTATTGAACTGCATAGGGTCTTAGTTGTGGCACACAGAAACTTTGTTTTGTCATGCTGGATGTTTTCTGTGTGGGGACCAGGGATTGAACCTGTGCCCTCTGCATTGCAGGGCGGATTCGTTACCACCGTGCCACCAGAGAAGTCCCTTGACTTAACTTTTAAACTGACACTGCAGTGTAATCACACTTAATGCTCTTCCTTTCAGCCACAAAATATTTTTCTTGTATTATGTAATCTTTCAAATACCCCTTGGATAAGATGAGGAACTATTATTCCCATTTTCCAGATGCAGAAATTTGGGGAGTTCAGAGTCATTATTGGACTTCCCTGGTGGCTCAGACAGTAAAGAATCCAACTGCAATGCAGAAGACCTGGGTTCCATCCCTGGGTTGGGAAGATCCCCTGGAGGACCCGCTCCTGTATTCTTGCCTGGAGAATCCCCATGGATAGAGGAGCCTGGTGGGCTGTAGTCCACGGGGTTGCAAAGAGTAAGACACGACTGAACAACTAAGCAGCTGCAGAGTCATTATTAGCATTTAAGTTCCTGTTATTGGTCTTAGCTCTGCCATTTTTGAGGCTAGTTCTCTATATTCACAAGAGCTTCCCTTGTGGCTCAGCTGGTAAAGAACCTGCCTACAATGCAGGATACCTGGATTCCATCCTTGGGTTGGAAAAATGCCCTGGAGAAGGGAAAGGCTACCCACTCCAGTATTCTGGCCCGGAGAATTCCATGGACTGTATAGTCCATAGAGTCACAAAGAGTCAGACACGACTTTGTGACTTTCACTGTCATTTTCTCCATAGTCACCAGCACAAGTTGAGAACAAATAGTTTAGCTCCTGACCCATCACAGCAAAGCCAGGGAGTCTGTATTTATATCCCCATCTTGTCTTGTACGTGCTCTTATTGCATCCAGGGAAGAAAAATACATGGAAGGGCCAGCCTTTCAGGAAGTGGTTACAAAATTAAGGATGCCACTCCAAATTAAATTAAATAACATCTAATTAAGTCATTGACAAAGCTCCCTGGAATGGACACTTTGTGAAGCCACCATGGCTTCACAGTGGCTCATGCTGAGATATAGTCCTCATGATACATAATACACATAATGTGATATTTGAAAATGTGTAGAAAGCAGTATTAGAATGAGGACAGAGTTTAGTGAAGGAACAGAGCCTTGTTATCTCGGTAGCATGACCTTTCATTTCCCTTCTAAAACAGAGAGAAATCTATCACTTATCTTTCCTATTCTTCCCACTTTCCCCTTGACTCTGCTGTTCGGATGCTGAGTCTGAAATGACATAAAGAGGAGGAATTCACACCATTACAGACAGAAGGCCTTTCTCTGGACAGTGCTTGTTAGTTCTCTTTGTAAGTAGGGATAACAAAGACCCCAAGAGATGAACAGACAAAGGACATAAGTAAACAATTCACAAAAAAGTAAATTCAGTTCTTTGACAAACAGTGGCAAAAGGTTCCAGCTCACTCATGATCAAAGACATGCAAATTAAAATACTAATGAGAGACCATTTAGGGAAGTGGTTTGTTGTTTGTTGTTTATGATAATATTGGTATCAGTGTGAAAGCTGCTTTTTTGGCCGTTACTAGGGGAAACCAGCAGCTCTGCAAAAAAGAAAATTGGCAATGATAGAAATCAAAAGTAAAGTATTAAAATATTTCATGTTTTGTTAAATATTTATTTATGTTTTCATTAAAAAAAAATTTGCCTGTAGTGAGTCTTGCTGCACTCTGCTTTTTCTAGTTGCTGTGAAAGTGAAAGTGAAGTGAAAGTCGCTCAGTCACCTCCGACTCTGCAACCCCATGGACTGTCCATGGAATTCTCCAGGCCAGAATACTGGAGTGGGTAGCCTTTCCCTTCTCCAGGGGATCTTCCCGACCCAGGGATCGAACCAGGGTCTCCCATATTGCAGGCAGATTCTTCACCAACTGAGCTATCAGGGAAGCCCCTAGTTGCTATAAGTGGGGGCTTCTCTTCATTGGAGAGCTCTGGCTTCTGACTGCAATGGCTTCTCTTGTTGCGGTGGCTCTAGGCATGCAGGTTTCAGTACTTGCAGCGTATGGGCTCAGTAGTTAGGGTGCAGCTGGGGGGCTTAGTTGTTCTGAGGCATGGGGAATCTTCCCAGAGCAGGGATCGAACCACTGTTCCTTGCATTGCAAGGTGGATTCTTAACCACTGGACTACCAGTGAACTAGTAATTCCACTCTTGGGAATCCTTTCTAAGAAAGTCTAAGTATGGAAACCATTCTGTATACATTGATGTGTTCATCCTAGGGTTGTTTGTTAAACCGAAAAGGAGACACTAAATAATTGTCCAATAATGGGTTAGTTAGGTATGACTTGTCCTTACCAAAACATTGTGAAACAATTAAAATTAAGTGATTCTAATCTCATAAGAAAACACATATGTTATTATGTGTGTGGAAATTAGGTCAGAAAAACCATGAAAACAAATAGGTTTTGCGTAAAGATGGAAAAAAAAACTTATTTCTAGAAGAAAGAAAACAATGAAAGAAATTGCTAAAATGTTAATAGGAGTTGTCTTCAGATTGGTAACTCTTCTTTATTTTTCTGCATTCTCCAATAGTTTTATATTGATCATTTAGGGTTTTTTATAGTGATAAAAATATTTTTTGAAAAAGGTAAAAGCTTGGACTTTCCTGGCACATTCAGTGGTTAAGACTGCAAGCTCCCAATGCAGGGGGCATGGATTTGACCCCTAGTTAGGGAACTAAGACACTGCATAGGACACAACGTGACTAAAAAATAAAAATATTTTTTAATGAAATAAAAAAGATAAAAGCTTAATATTTTTCATTACAGCCTCCTTTAAAAGGGGCTTCCCTCATAGCTCAGTTGGTAAAGAATTTGCCTTTAATGCAGGAGACCCAGGTTCGATTCCTGGGTCAGGAAGATCCTCTGGAGAAGGAAACGGCAACTCATTCCAGTATTCTCACCTGGAGAATCCATGGACAGAGGAGCCTGGCAGGCTACAGTATATGGGATCCCAAGACTCGGACATGACTTAGCGACTGAAGAAGCACCACTACCTCCTTTAAAAATGTTGTCTGAAGGAAAAACTGAATTCCCTGGATGGCATCTCTCATAACTATTATTTTTTTCTTTTTGATTTCTATACTATCCTCACCTATATTAAATAGATCACTTGATCTATTAACCAAAACAAAAAGAAATGTTCCTAACAGTTTCCTTGGAAATTTTGTATGAATGTGCCCTAAAACGCAACTTTGTTTCGATTCTTTCCAGTTCACTGTGAACTCTAAAATTCTCATCTCACTCACAAGCTAGAACTTTTTAAAAATTTCTTTTTAAATTGACTCTATTGTGACTTTATTGTTGTTCTTCAAAAAGGAAAACGGTAAAAACAATGATAAAAGTCGGTGTTATTTAGTCTTCAAAAAGAACAGCCTGGCCTTTATCAGAGGAATGTTCAGCACTCAGAAACAAAGAACCCAGAGGAGGAGAAAATGACAACTATTCAGTGGGAGGCGGAAGTCCTGTCATCTAAGGCCTGTCGAGGAATAGGACTGCACCTTGAGTTTGGATGCGCACCATAAATCATTTGGGTCAGATGGTACACTGTTGGCCTGGATATTTATGATGCCATCTAAAATCGAAATCAAGTAGATACACTAAACAGATTTTGAAAGACCAGCAAATTGGTGTCAGCAGGACAGAGAAACAAACTTCAGGTTTCATCAGCAGTTTCTGCAACTTCTTTCCTTCCTCCTTTCTGTTAAAATGCCCTCCCTGAATTTGTGACTCCTGTTAGGAACCATGAAACATCTTTTTGGCCATGAAAGTGATATGTGACACTTAAATATCAACACCGTCTCCACTCTATCTTCTTTTTTATTTTAATTATGATTCGGGAAACAAAAAAAAAGAAAAGAAAAGAAATGGTGAAGATTGTTTCCTTCTGTAATTCCACAATAATAAAGATGAATTACGTGATCCCTTTTATGACAGTTGTTGTTGGCCCCCAGAGGGTCAGGCTTAGCAACCCATTGTTTATCCTCTTCTCCTGGGGCTTATCATTTTTCTTACATTACATGTTGAACACTCACAGCCCTTTTAATGTTCACGCCCTTGTGTACATTCCATTCATCGTGCTCAGCCATTATGGATTATTGCCATCTGGTGGAAAAACAGGGTTGACTACCAGATGGTAGTTTTGAAATTTCTGAAAGTAAAAGGAAGTCGTTTTCAGCAGGAGAAAAATGCATTTCTTTCTCTCATGCATATTCCTGGGAATCTGAAAACGACAAGTGATGGACATGTACACAGTGCTGTATTTAACGTGGATAACCAACAAGCACCTACCATGTAGCACAGGAAACTCTGCTTATTATGTAACAACCTAATTGGGAAAAGAATTTGAAAAAAGAATAGATACATGGATATGTATAACTGACTCACTTTGCTATACAACTGAAACTAACACAACATTGTAAATCAACTGTTGTTATTCAGTCACTAAGTTGTGTCCAACTCTTGGTGACCCCATGGACTGTAGCCCACCAGGCTCCTCTGTCCCTGGGATTTCCCAGGCAAGAATACTGGAAGAAGTTGCCATTTCCTTCTCCAGGGGATGTTCCCGACCCAGGGATTGAACCCATACTCCAATGAAAATAAAAAGTGAAAAAAAACAGAGTAAGCATTTTTCTATTCCATTTCACTTGGAGGAGGGAGAGGTACGCAAGGTCAGCTGCTTGAGCCAACATGAAAGTGATGACTTTCTATTTTGATTACAAGAACTGTGCTTGCAGAGAAGTTTCGCTACGTTTTTAAGCAACCCTATGATCTTAAGACAGAAAAATGACAAAACAAAACAGCTAAAGTGTCTCAATTGCCTTTCCCTTCACCAGGGAGAAATACAGTATTAGATTGCTTCTACTTCTAAGTTTTGTAATAGCACAGTTGAGTCACTGAGCAATTTTCAGATATATTAGTTCTTAACATGAGATTCATTCATAGTCAAAATTTAACAGTATTCAAAGTGACAGGATGACTATGATTCCAAAATAATGAGGCGTTTCTTTTTCCCAAGTTGTCATAAAATTTACTAACACTATTACAGTTTATAAAAATCTAAATTCAACAAGATATCAGGCCTGAGCACCTCAAAACTATCAACATTATAAATGACAAAGATGGCAGAGAAAAAGAGCTTTATGAGACATAAGCACCAAAGACAGTGAGTGATTCTTGATTAGACTGTGATTCTGGAAAGAGAAAACTACAACTAGAGGAAATTTGAATACAGGGTATATAACAGCTGATATTATTGTAAGAGTGTTAAATTTCTTAGAGAAGAGAATGCTCTTCTTATGTAAGAGAATGTTCTTGGAAGATGCAGAATAAATATTGAGATGTAAAACTTACTTTTCACTGGTTGAAAAGTACATATAGAGAAATGAAGTATATGTAGCAAAATAATAATTTGTGAATCTAGCAGAAGGGCTTATGGATTTCCATAGGCTTCAATTTTTTTTAATAAAAAATTGGGGGACTTCAGTGGCAGTCTAATTGCTAAGGCCCCAAGCTTCCACTGTAGGCAGTACGGGTTTGATCCCTAGTTAGGGAACTAAGATGCCACACGCCACTTGGCAAAAAAAATATTGGGACCAAAAAAATAAACTATTCTTTAAAGAGAACTTCTTTGTTAGCCTATGATACAAATGTCATTGACACACAGCGAATAATATCAAAAGCTACAGTGATCAAAACAACATGACATCGACACAAAATGAGACATAGGAATCAATGGAACAGAATAAAGGTACACATCATTTCTGTCATCACGGAATTTAGTATATCTTCCCAAAGAAATATGAACATTGATTTTTTATCAGCCTAGATTAGACTACTTCAAAGTATGATATTTTCCCAAAATAATAAGAGGGAAGGCAAGTGGCTGTTGGATAATTTAATTAGATTAAAATAAACAAAATCAATGGAACTGGTCATTGTTGGCTTGAGTAGTTTGCTGGAAAAGGCTGAAGGTAGCAAACCACTGATTTTTCTTTTCTCCTTTCCTTTAGGGAGTAAGGTTTCACTCATATCATTGCTGTTAGTAAAAGCATCTGTGTCTTAGGATGCAGTGGAACAGTACATTTGGAATTTTTTTAAATGATCTCTTCTAGTACCCTCTTCCTACTTAGTGATAGGGCTATTGTGATCCATACTCTGGCAGGGCTAGCCTTATGTATGGGTGAGCAACTTAAAAGTATTAAAAATATTTATCCCCATTATGCCTGAAATTCTAGCACTTGAGAGTGTTCCTTTGGGTTGAGCATTTTGTCTTCAAGATTTTTTTTTTTAATTGGAATACAGTTGATTTACAAGGCTGTATTACTTTCAGGTATACAGCAAAATGATTCAATTATACATATACATACATCTATTCTTTTTCCAATTATTTTCCCATTTAGGTTATTGCAGAGGACTGAGCAGAGTTCCCTGTGTTATACAGTAGGTTATTGTTGATTGTCTGTCTTATAGATAGCAGTGTGTATATATGGCTTCCCAGGTGGCACTATTGGTAAACAATCCACCAGCCAATGCAGGAGATGCAAGAGATGAGGGTCTGATCCCTGAGTAGGGAATATTCCCTGGAGTAGGAAGTAGCAACCCACGCCAGTACTCTTGCCTGGAAAATCCCATGGACAGAGGAGCCTTGTGGGCTACAGTCCATAAGACCGCAAAGAGTCTTGTGATCTTGGACATGACCGAGAAACTGAGCATACACCCAATGCATACATGTTAATCATAAATTCTTAACTTATCCATCCCCCCCACCTTTCGCCTTTGGTAACCATAAGTTTGTTTTCTATATTTGTGGGTCTGTTTTCCATTTTGTAAATAAGTTCATTTGTATCCTATTTTTAGATTCCACATATAAGAGATATCATATGGTATTCGTCTTTCTGTCTGACTTACTTCACTTAGTTTGATAATCTCTAAGTCCATCCATGGTACTGCACATGAAGAGGTTTTTTAAAATTAATTAATATTTTGGCCGCATCACATGGCATGTAGAATCTTAGTTCCTAGGTCAGGATAGAACCCATGCTCCCTACAGTGGAAGTACAGAGCCCTAAGCACTGGACTTAGGGAATTCATTGTCACTTATTTCTTGGGACATTTTTTATTTAGGTTAGAAAAGACAGCACTGAGGCCTCAAGTAGGTTTAAGCTCAAACTACACAAAGTATCCCAGAGGTTTGGGAAGGGGATGTGGATGGACTTTATCATATGAGAAAATGTGTAGTTTAGGACGAACCTATGACAGAATCTCAGAGGTCTGACTCTTGAAAAACCTAATATCGAACTTTGGCGTCTATGACTGCTGAGCAACCATTGCACCTCCACAGGGTCGAACGCACTGTTGGAGATTGTGGTCTGACTTCCTTTTTGGTCAGGGAAGGGTTTCACTATAGGAGGAAGCAAATGATGAGGTTGTTTGTTTGGAATTTGCAGTTGCATTCTGCTCAGCATGAGCTGTAAATACACAGGCCCTTTTTCAAAAATCTGTGACACACTCAGAAGATCTCATATTCAACATAAGCAGTAAACCAAATGCACAGAAGACATGTGCCAACCGTCTGCCACCCTCATCAGTAGGAGGGCTTCAGAGATATGCTTCTAACTAAACCACTTTGTTGGGAATCTCCTTAGTTTGATGGCTGAGAATTTTGCTAATGACACACTTCATTTAAACACATGTAGTCAAGTCCAGAATATAGGCATGTTTAAATTACAGCCCACGTTTGCAGGTAACACTTAAAAAATGCTGTGGAATAAACAGTGAAGATTGTTCTCTGTTTGGGTGTAACTATATACAGTTTTCAATTCCTTTCACTAAACATATGTTGAGCACTTGCTGTGTTAAATTCCAGGATACAGAGATGAAGACACTCTGAGCTGTGCACACAGCGTAGGGGGTTCACTGAGGGAACCCAGCTTGCACCGTGTGCGATGATGCCATGGAGCATAGAGGAAAGGTGCTGGTGTGGGTGTGGCAGTGCTGGGAAGGTCTGGGAGGAGCTGATGCCACAACTGGGTCCTGCCAGGCAGACGGGGTGGAAAGAAAGGACATTTCAAACAGACCCAAAAGTACACAGACGTTCAAGAGCCCAGAGTTTGACTTTTTAATTTCTTTTTCACTTAAAAAGTATGTATTTATTTGGCTGCCTTTGGGACTTAGTTGCAGCATGCGGACTCTCTAGTTGTGGTGAAAGGGCTCAGTAGTTGCAGCACGCAGGGCTTTGTTGCTCTGTGGCATGTGGGATCTTTCTTCCCCAACTAGGGATTGAACCTGCATCTCCTGTAAGGTGGCATTGCAACGGGGCTTCTTAACCACTGGACAACCAGGGAAGTCCCTATTTTATTGATTTTTTTTGGCCCCAATGCACAGCGTGTGGGATCTTAGGTCCCTCACCACCAAGGATCAAATCTGTGCATCCTGCAAAGGAAGCCAGAAGTCTAAACCACTGCACTGCCAAGGAAATCTCATGAGATTAAAGTTTGAAAAAAAAACCTGCAATTATTTTCAAAAGATTGGACTTCTACTTCTGGCCGAGATGGAGTGACAGCAACAACTGGATTTACCCTTCTCCTTTCTGAAGTAATTTTAAAAGACAGGAAAAATACAGGAAACAAGTGTTTTCAGACACTGCACCCCAGGACAACGATCCCTGAGAGAGTGGAGACAAGTGAGGTGAGCACTGTGGTTGTCTCAGCCTACTGCCTGGAGAGTTTTGCGTGCACAGCTCAGAGAGTGGGAACTCAGGTGGACCTCGGGTGTCTAGGGAGGCTGTGACATTATGTCCTTGAGCAGTCCAGTGGCAGCGAGGGGAGTGCCACACAGGGAAAGAGCTCCAGAGACCAGTGGAGGGTCCCCAAGAGTTTTCCGTTGAGGACTGGTCAGCGCCTGAGTGTGGGGAAACTACTCAAGGGTAGGACCAGAGGGACTCATCCTGGAATGAAGAACTTTATAATTCCCAGGGCATCAGGTAGAGGATGCAAAAGACCATTACCTCAGAGGAGTGGCAAGATGTGCTCCAGAATGAAAGCCATTCTCATCCTGCCTGGCAAAGCTTAGGAGAACCATGGAAAGGATCGAACTGTTTCCAAGTAATTTAACTCCTTCTCAGAATAAAGCTCAAGAAAACTTTCATAGGAATAGAAAAATATCCGGCACCTAAGAAGGTAAAATTCACAATGTCTGGCATCCAGTGAAAAATGGCCAGGCATGCAAACAAGCAGAAAAATACCATGAATCATGAGGAGAGAAAGCAATCCATAGAAACAGACCCAGAAATGGACATTAGACAAAGATAAAATTAGTGGCAAAGACAACAGTTGTTATGTTAATAATTATATATGATTACATATTCCATATGTTTAAGAATCTAAACAAAAGAGTAAGCACTTTAAGTAACAAAATGGAATAAAATTTGAAAACCATAATAGGTACAAAAAATATAATGTCTACAGTGAAAAACATACTGGATATAATTAGCAGCAGATAAGACACAACTTAAGAGTAGTAATGCAGAGATTTCCCTGGTGGTCCAGTGGCTAAGACTCCAAGCTCCCAATGCAGGGGGCCCAGGGTCAATCCCTGGTGGTGGAACTAGATTCCACAGGCCACAGCTAAGAGCCTGCATGCTGCAATAAAAAAAAAAAAAGGTCCCACAGGCCACAACAAAGAGCCAGTGTAGCCAAATAGATAAAGAGTATAATGCATAGTAATAGAAACTTTCCAAAATGAAACACACAGAGAAAAAAGGTTGAAAGCAGAACAACCAGAGCATCAGTGAACTCCAGGACAACCTCGAGTTACATACACATACACGGAAGGCCAAAGCTGCTCAGTTGATGGTGGGCACTTTGACCATGGGTGGGGCAATGACTTTCTTCTTTAGGGTTTTGAATTGAAAACCCAGAAAGAATCAGGTCAGTCTCATTCTGCATGACTGAAGCAGGGAAAATGGAAATCTTTGTTGTTTTCCACCAGGTAAACTGAGAAGCAGAGGAATTTAGTCCGTATCAAAAGGAGATATGAAACAGATAACTGGGGGTGGGGGGGGGTGGAAGGTATAGAGGTATAATTTGGAGAGAAATCATCAGGATTTTAGGTTCTGGTTCCAGGTCTTTCTGAACCTAGTTGTACCCCCATCCTGTCCAGATTCTCCTTAGATTCCATGAAATATAGTAGGTTTTTTTGTTTATTTTTGGTCATCTATAGTGAAATAGGCCTTGGGAATTCCCCTGCAGTCCAGTGATTCAGACTCTGTCTTTCTACTTCAGGGCACATGCGTTCAATCTCTGGTAAGGGAATTAAGATCCCAAACCGTTGCCAAGTGGGGTGGGGGAAAGGCCTTAAATTATGTAGAGACTTTGCATATGATCTTGGACATGTTCAGATGTTCTTTGATTTCTGACACAAGTTTGGAACATCTGTGGGCTATTGACATGGATGGGTCCTCTAGGGAGGTGAATAGGTTCATCTGGAGCTCAGAGAAGAACTATGTGACCCAAACTTACACATTTATAATTACTGTGACTTACATTTCTATCAGCCTATAAAATAGACTCCCTAAATCTAAGGGAGGATGTGAAGTTGACAATGGCAACATGCAGGCGGAGACATAATAAGACCAAAGATGGAAAACAATCACATTAAAGAGACAAAAGAGCCTCCAGGAAAGACTGAGAGGAGCATTTTCCAAGGCAGGATGGAAACGTGATGTGCAGAGATCAAGAGAGGAAGGAATCTGAAGAAAGAGGAAACCAATGACACTGCCAAATTCCTAAAGGACCTGTGACATTACTGACCCTTGGCTGACAACCACCAACTTCTTGTGTTTCTAACCTAACTTCCTGTTTTCAGCCCATATTAACTATACCAGAGCCCCTATTTCCCTGTTTCTGACCTCAACATGCTAACTGAACCAGAGTTATTCATCTCTTTTAGGAGAGTTTGACTTAGGCAGTCTCCACCCTACATTATTCTACAATACCTGCCAAATATCAAAAATCCATCAAAACAGATCCACAGAGAAGAGCTGAGCCCTTCTCCCCAAAAGACAAGTGCACGCACACCTATGCACCTGGGGAGACAAGGAAGGAGCTGGAGGGGCCTGTATGGTCTTCTGAGAGGAAGCCAGCCTCACGGAGCTAATAAATCCCTTGTAGGAGGCACATATGCATATGTACAAAAGCTCATGAATGGCGTCCATTAAGATTCTCAAAAAGCCTTTCACAAAGTTTCACACAAAAGGCTGTTTTAGTAATTGAGTCACCATGGTATGATGGAGACTAGGGGTGAAACAGAGGGAAGTTGCTTAGAGACAAGAAACAATGGTTTAGGATTCAGGAGCACTTCTTGAGGGAAGAAGTATAAACATTGGCATTTCTCTTTGATTAGTCTCACTTAATGATTTTGTGAGTTGTTTAGAGCAGTGATTATGAAAAGCCCAAGTATATAGGAATAAACTGAAGTAATGTGAAAATACTGAACTGGTTTTCATATGGGCAAAAACAGTCTTGCTTTTTATCTTGCTTATGTATTTTGGATCAAACTCATGCCCGTGCATTGGGGGCACAGAGTCTTAGCCACTGGACTGCCAGAGAGGTCCTCAAATCAAGTCTTGACCTTGTGGAACAATAATCTAAAGGATACTTAAAAGATTCACTTAACAGTTCCGAGGATCTACTGTGTGGCCAGCTATTGTGCTGCACGTTAGGCAGGAAATAATAATTAAGAAAGCATTTGTCCCTGTTCTTAGGGAACTTAAATGGAACAAGAAGACGTTTCCTGAATCTTGAGAAAAGTAAATTTAAGATGAATAAAGGAAGTAGTTCAAACAATAGGAAACACATGGAGCTTGGTTTTCTAAGCATTATACTGATAAGGTTAAAAATTTAAATATAGTAAATGTATTTAGACAACTTTATGAAAGCCACTGCTATGTGTATTTGCGACCACATCCATAACATCTGGATATATTAGAACCATTTTGTTGTTGTTATGAAAGTGATTGAAAACCCAATTCAAAGCTAACTAAGAAAAGAAAAGACTTCCTGGCGGTCCAGTGGTTAAGGCTCTGTGCTCCCAATGCAGGGTTCCATGCTCGATCACTACTCAGAAAACTAGATCCCACATGCCACAATTAAGAGCCCGCATGATGCAGCACAGCCAAATAAATTAAAAAAGCAAAAGAAAAGGTAAGCCTGACTTTAGGCAGAGCTGGGCTCAGAGAAGTAGGAGATGTATGAGGATCTGGTGTGTTTAACTCTGCACCTCTCAGCTCTGTTTTATTCTAAGAATTTTTTTCACATGGAGCAAAGGGGTCCTATATATAGACACAGGAGACAGAAGAATTTCAGTTTCCCACCGTTTCATAGCACCTGTGATCCTAGGAGGCCTGGTTTCTGCCAGCACCTGTGTCAGTTCCTGAAAAAGGACTCTCTGTGTGTCTTATCCCCAAACCAGTCATTCTGGCCACAGAGCTGCAGTATTGTTACCAGGCTCGGGGTACCGTGGCTGCCCAACCCCAAGGGCCAGGGTGAGGCGAGCTTTCAGTCTCCAAAGCCACAGAGACTGAGAAGGAGCAAGGAGTCATTTCCCAAACAGATGGCAGGCAGACAAAAATAACAGAGCATATCCAGCTACTTCCTCTTCATAAGATCCTCATGGACTGATTTTGATCATGGTAAGAGCCTCTGAAATCAGCCCCCTCTGATCTCTGCCTCCTGGTATTACACTGTTCTATGATCCCCTCCCTTCTACGTGGGCTGGATTTGGTGACTCACTTCTAGAGAAGACAATATGGTGGAGGCGATGGTGTCAATTCTGAGATTAGGTGATGAAGGACTGCAGATTCCATCTTGGTGGCTCTAACTTTTGCTGGCTTTCTCTTGCCTGGTTCCCTTGGGGAAGCTGGCGACCATGTTGTGAGTCAGCGCCTATGGAGGGGCTCAGGTGAGTAAGATTGGAAGTTGATTTCCTTAGACTGATAATAAGCAGGTGTGTGAGCTTAGAAGTGGTTTCCACCCCCCAGGTCTAGTCTTTAGATGAGAACCCAGACCTCGCTGACTGCTCACCTGCAACTTCATGCAACTCAGCTCAACTCAACTGTGCCTAGATTCCTTCTCCACAAAAACTGAAAGAAGCAGCATTTTTATTTATACAAGCCACTGTGGAGGCAATTTGTTAAACAGCAATAAGTAACTAATACACTGGGGTTGGTGCAATAAAGTAATATTTATGTTCTCATGTACAAATGCCCTCAAATAGATAAATACATACAGAATCAGGCAAATAAATCTGTTAAAATGTCATATGTGATGTCTGCCATAGGTTTGAATATCTTCTGGGTTGAATGTGAAGAAACCAAACTTTTCTCCACTAGATAAAATAACTGGGTATTATTTTTTATCTGTAAATAGATGGACTGTGTAGTAGTTGTCTTGCATCTTTTTAAATGCAAATTTTAAGTCAAGATCCAGCAATTACAGCATCCTGTAGGGAGGTAAAGTCTAGACAATGTTATTTGGCTATGTTCTGGACTGTTTCCCTAATTTTTCCATGGTTCAAATGAGGTTTTCAATTGTAATTTAAGGAGAGAAAGAATCATTTTGCCAAGTTTCCTTTGACTCATTTAAAAGATCTGACACAAGTCTCCACAAAGTGAAGGTCTCTATAAGGTCAATACGACTTTGAGATCTGTTTATGTCTTGTGTTTACAGGTTACCTAAGTACCTCTTCCCAATGAAAAGCCTAAATAATCCCCAAGGAAAAAGGAAAGAGGAAAGAGTCCAATATCAAAAGAATGTTTTGTTGAAGCCAATTTTCTTTAGCAGTAGTTTTACAATCAAAATAAAAGATATTTTTAAATGTATAAATCCATACTCCTGGGTATAAACACCAGACTGATATCCCTCCATTAAAATATCAAGCTGTAGCCTCTGTAAATCAACAGATTTACTTCAATTGTTGATTAACTTCAATTCAAGTATGTATACCTGCTACTATTTCCAGAAATTAATTGCTACCCTTGGGCATTTTTAACTTATGTATAGTGTTGAGTGGGAGTTTCCTGGGATGATTGCCCTAATATTTCACTGAACTCTAATTAGCAGCTGATTACCATTCCTCCTATCACCACATAACCCCAACTGCTGCTGTAAACTTTATTTTTTCAAATACAACAGAGAGAAAGTCCGTTCCTAAGTTGTGTCCAATTCTTTTGTGACCCCATGGACTGTCACCTGCCAGGCTCCTCTGTCCATGGGATTTCTCAGGCAAGAATACTGCAGTAGGTTGCCATTTCCTTCTCCAGGGATCTTCCCAATCCAGGGCTCAAAACTGGGTCTCCTGCCTGGCAGGTGGATTCTTTACTATCTGAGCCACCAAGGAAACTCCACAACAGAGGGAGGTTCCAACAAGTTCTGCAGGGGACAAATTACATTTGCTGTGATTTCTGTAAGACGTAGTGTATCCAGACAATTAGCATGCTCAATGTAGAATCAAAACAAAGTTGATTTGGAATTCCCTAGGGGTCCAGTGGTTAAGAACCTGCCTGCCAATGGAGAGGCTATGAGTTCAATCCCTGGTCTGAGAAGATTCCACATGTCTTGGGGTAACTAAGCTCGTGTGCCACAACTACTGAGCCCACCCACACCCTAGAGCCCGTGCTCTGCAACAAGAGAAGCCACTGTGATGAGAAGCCCACACTCCACAACTGGAGAGTAGCCCCCACCTGCCACAACATGGAAAGCCCATGTGAAGCAACAAAGACCTAGCCAACCAAAATAAATAATTTAAAAAAACCCAAAAAGCAAAGTTGATTTGCTTGTGCATTTTGGGAGACCAGTGGCTCAAAATAAGCCTCTAATATGACTCCTACCTTCTTATGAGATCCAAGTTTTCTTCCAAGAAATTGGAAGCAGGACCCTTTACTTGGAATTGATAGGAATTCAATGAATACTTAGCATTTATTACAAGTTACTGGTAAACTAATATTATGATGCAAATCCCTTCATCCTAAAGAATTCTCATTCATATGTACAGAAAATTCCATGTTTTAACATATATTTCATTTGAGTGAGTTTTGTTTTGTGGGTTTTTTTCCTTTTTCTTCCTTATCTAATTTTCTACTACTGTCAAGGACTACTTTAAAGCTATTTAAATTATTTTAATTTTTAAAAAGTATGTATCTATTTATTTGACTCTGTCAGGTCTTAGTTTCAGTTCTTGGGATCTTAGTTGCTCTGCAACACACAGGATCTCAGCTCCCCAACCAGGGATTGAGCCTGTGTCCCCTGCATCGCAAGGCAGAGTCTTAGCTTCCCTGGACCACTAGGGAAGTCCTGGACCTATTTAATTTCTGTTGTTGTTTTTCAGTCCTTAGAAATTCAATGAGAAAAATTCTCTGAATATACACATTCATACAAAGATACCTCCTTATTGTCTACAATAATGCCAGGATATAGTCAAGGTTATTGACCCCAAGGAACTGAAGTAGCATTGAAAGGGAGCAGAACACTGTACTCCTTGCCCTCCAGGTCTCAGGCTGCTTTTTGTCTGTGGAAAAACTTTAGCCAAAGAATAAGAGAAGTGAGAAAACACAAAAACAAAGAAAAGCAGTTGAATAGGACAAAACAAGAATACTTTGGCCAGTAAGCAAAGTCAAGGACCTTTATTTCCTCCTTAAAGGCTATAGATAATATTCTGAGCCATAACCTGTGAGTTGTCTTATAGACACTGAAACCTCCCCCCGGGGGAAGAGGTTAACTATACTATGATCAGACTGTAGCCAGGACATAAGCTGCAACAGTTCTGAGAATTGGCCTCAAAGAAATGGGAACAATCCGACCCAGGAACTAAAGATTAGCTGTACTTAAAATGATCAACAAGAAACTGGTCAGAACACTGATGACCAGTTTCAAGGTGCTCATCACCACTGACTGTTGTTTATACATGTAGCCCCCTTCCTCCACCTATAAAAGCTCTTTCCCACTGGTTGTCCAGTCGGGGAGTCCACCTTTGGGCCTAAGTCCCCCTGCCTTACTAGGTTGCCAGCATCCAAAATAAAGCAAGCTTTCCTTTCCACCAACCTTGCCTCTTTATTGGCTTTTGAGCAGTGAGCAGCCAGGCCCCACTTTTTATTACAGTATCTGCAGGGCTAGATGCTCTGCTATCTGTAGGATCTGGAGAAGAAACAGAGGTGATAGTTCCATCTTCCCTCCCAGAGTCCAGAACCTTGACACCCCAGTTTGGGAGTGGTTTGTTTGCCCTGGAATCATGGCCAAGCTAAGTTGGTGCCCTTATAGCACCATTATGGAAGGATTCTATGCACCACCTTGATTTTACATTGAAAAGCTAAGTTTTTTTTTTTTTTTTAATCCCAACTCAAGATAATTCCACAGAGAGATGATTGTGGCTTTATGGCTTTTTTTTTTTTTCTTTGCCACACATCTTGTAAGATCTTAGTTCCCCAACCAGGGATTGAACTGAGGCCCTTGGCAGTAAAGTGCAGAGTCCTAACCCCTGGCGTGCCAGGGAATTCCTAAGAGAAATGGTTATTGTGTATGATTATTAGCCTACTTAGAGCAGAAGAGATTTTTATATATAATTCCAAAGGGAGGAAAAATACATAATGGGGACGTTTGCTAGATTTTGCTATAAAAAAAGGAAAAACATTTTCAAGTTAAAAAAAAATACCACAAATCAAGCAAACAGGCACCTGAAAATAATGGAAGGTACCTGCAACATATATGGCAGAGGGTGAGGGCTAATGTTTTTAATACATAGAGAGTTCTTTCTAATCCCCATATATAAAATTTTCTGTTTCTTTTCCTCTTCTGGGGATAGAGGCAGTGAAAATGGTTACATTTGGCACAGCATTGTAGGCTGACTTATGACACAGCCTCTAATCAAATCAGTCTGCCCTGACCCCTGGTATTAGAACTGTTTACTTTTATACCAAGAAGAGTGGGGCGACACCAAAGTCCACATGTGGCCTGTGCCCAGGTCGAGTCCTAGGGGTTCGTGCTGTGAGACTGAGCATCCCGCTGAGATACTGAAAACAAAAATCCACATCATCTGGGCCCTTGGCACCTCCACGGTTGTTAAGTGTGTCCGTGACAGGATCAAGTGTCCTCTTCTTCCTGAGGAGCAGAAAATCATCAGCAAAGTGTTGAGGGTACAAGCACAGACTCAGGAAGCTAAATTTAAATGTCTTATTTTTTTTCTAGATTTTATTGAAGTATAGTTGATTTACAATGTTGTGTTAATTTCTTCCGCACAGCAAAGTGACTCAGATATATATATTAATATACATGCATACATAGATGTTCTTTTTCATATTTTTTTCCATTATGGTTTGTCACCAAAAGCTAAATTTAAAAATGGAGACTTTTTTTTCTGTAAAGTTGTGTAAATTATTTTTTTAAATTTATTTTAAATTGGAGGATAATTGCTTTCTAATGTTATGTAGGTTTCGCTGCACGACAAAGTAAATCAGCTATACCTGCACATACGGCCCCTCCCTCTTGAGCCCCCTCCCACCCCTGGAGGTCATCCCAGAGCACCAGGCTGAGCGCTCTGTGCTATACACAGCTTCTCACTAGCTAGCTATTTTACACACGGTAGTATACACGTCAGCGCTATTTTCTCCATTTGTCCCATCTTCTCCTTCCCATGTTTTGTCCACAGGTCATTCTCTGCGTCTGCATCTCTTTTCCTGTCCTGCAAATAGGTTCATCAGTACCAAAAAATGGACTTTTTTGAATAATTGTTTTAAAAACGCTCATCAAAAGGCTCATAAAAAAATTAAGTCATGGGAAAGTGAATGGGCACATTTTCACCAAATCTGGGGATATTTTAGGGGCAGTGTGATTTTTTTTGTTGTTGTTCTTATTTTGGCTGCGTGGCTCGTGGAATCTTAGTTCCCCAACCTGAGATTGAACCCTAGCTCTTGGCAGCGAAAGTGAGGAATCCTAATCACTGAACTGCCAGGGAACTCCCCAGTGTGAGTTTAAATATAGCCTAAGTGTTATACCAGGAATCCTTCTGGGGGGACTCTGGGCAAACCAAGGGAGGTGGGGAGTCCTCCTAATGGCAGCAGAACCTGAAGTTCAGAGTGAGGCTCTTGGGGTCCCTGCTGGGCACACCTGCCTATGAGTATTTACAGCAGATAAACAGAGAGATTTGTCAGAACTGGATGAGATGAGCCAGGTGGAGGGCTGCCTTCAGTGCCTCGAACACTGGCTTGTTCATTTGTTTATTCAGCAAATCTTTACTGAGTGACTGCTGTATACCAGGCACCCTGCTAGGTGCTAAGGATAAAACAGTGAACAAAACGGACACCAATAGTGAACAAAACAGATACTCTCCCCACTTATATTCTACTGACAGGTAGTAAGAAACCATAAAACATAGCTGGTGGTATAACAAAATACAAAAGATGCACAATTTAAAAACCAACATAGGAACCCTCCCTACACTGCTGGTGGGAATGTAAATGGGTGCAGCCACTATGAGAAACAGTATGGAGGTTCCTCAAAAAGCTAAAAAGAGAACTGTTAATACCATATGATCCAGCAATCCCATTCCTGGGTATACATCCAGAGAAAATGAAAACACGCATTGGAAAAGACACATGAACCCTAATGTTCATAGCAGCACTGTTCACAATAGCCAAGATATGACAGCAACCTAAATGTCCATTGACAGAAGAACACATAAAGAAGCTGTGGTCTATATATACTATGGAATACTATTCAGCCATGAAAAGAATGAAAATTTGCCATTTGCAACAACATGGACAGACTTGGAGGGCATTATTCTAAGTGCAATAAATATGACAGAGGAAAACAAATACTGTGTAGTATCATTTATACATGGGACCTGAAAAATACAACCGTACTTCTCTGGTGGCACAGTGGATAAGAGTCTGCCTGCCAATTCAGGGAACACAGGTTCAGTCCCTGGTCTGGGAATATTCCACATGTCACAGAGCAACTAAGTGTGCGAGCCACAGCTACTACAGCCTGCAGGCCTAGAGCCTGTGCTCCACGACAAGAGAAGCCACCACAATAAGAAGCCCACGGTCCTCAGTGAAGAGTAGCCTCTGCTCACTGCAACTAGAGAAAGCCAGCAAGTAGCAATAAAGATCCAGCGCACCAAAAAGAAATAAATTAATTAAAAGTACAACAAACAATTGAGAAGATGCACAGATATAGAAGAGTTGGACACGACTGAGCGACTGAACTGAACTGAACTGAACAGATATAGAAAACAAAGTAGTAGTTACCAGTGGGTAGAGGGGAGGGGGAAGAGGCAATATAAGGGTAGGGGAGTTAACTACTATGTATAAACTAAGCTAAAGGGATTTATTGTACAACACAAGGAATATAGTAAATATTTTAGAATAATTACAAATGGAGTATAACCTTTAAAAATTGTGAATGACTACTTGGTATACCTATAAGATATAATGTTATACAGGAACTATATGTCAATAAAAAACAAACAAAACCCAAGACATCTGTTTTTTTCACCAGCTAGATTGGCCAAAGTTCTCTGATAAACATGATACTCACCAGGTCTGGGCCAACCTGGCGTGGAAAAATAGGCAGTTTAAAGGAGTGGGGGAGGAGCAGTATGAGTTGGTACAAACTTTCAGGACAGCAACTGACTGTATGTATCAACAGTCTTTACTCCCCCAGTGCCACATCTCCTGATGTGTTTTTATTTATTTATTTATTTTGGCCACACCACATGCCATCTGTGGGATCTTAGTTCCCCGACCAGGGATCGAATTCTCGCTCTCTGCAGTGGAATTAAGAAGCCCTACCCTCCAGGGAAGTCCCCTCCTTCCCCCCCCCCCCGATTTATTATCCTAAGGAAATTATTCATGGATTATGCAAAGATTTCTATATAAGAAGGAAGGTAGGTGGTTTAAGCCTGAGCCTGGATTTGGACAAGCCGGGGCTACCAGGCAGGTTTTGCACCTGCCATATGTGTGACTGCCAAGCTAAGTGGTGGTTGTCAGAGGCTGGGTGAGCTTAGGCAAGTGACATAGCCTCCAGGAAGCGTGTTCCTCACGGAAAAATGGTGATAATAGGATTCACCAAATGGGATGCTGTGAAGAGTAAATGAGAAAATGCACAGAAGCACTTAGCACAGTGCCTGGAACATGGGGAGGCTTCAATATAACATAAATCAAAGAAGGAAAAAAAGGAGTATATGTTCAGTCTAGTGTCATTTTTACACTGGTAAAAAAAAAATAGAAATTGCCTAAAGGGTTTGAAATTAATATTAGAGAAGAAAGATCATCCCAACATTGAAAATCACATTGCAGATGAACAGTCAGTGGCATGGAAAATGATCACA
Organism: Antilocapra americana; assembly: GCA_007570785.1. NCBI lineage: Eukaryota > Metazoa > Chordata > Mammalia > Artiodactyla > Antilocapridae > Antilocapra > Antilocapra americana. The sequence goes on from ML663575.1 coordinate 9,847,225, forward strand.
GTGCATTGTTAGGTGAAAAACAGTTATAAATAGTACATTCAACATAATTCTGATTTTAGGGAAAAAAAGAAAAAGACAATGCTATGCATTTTCTGCAATGAACATGAATTATTTTATAATTTAAATAAACCCTGCATATTATTTATAGCAGACATATGTAGGCTTTTGGATGTCCAGCATCACCCCAATTCCTTATAACATCCCAGTATTCTTATGGGGAATAATTTTTGTCGCTGTGGGAGAAGGAGGAGGGCAGTTTGTGGCTCCCATATCTACTTTCACATACGGAAGTCAAGAGGACTTTGGCCCCAGAGGTTACAGGAAGGGTGGGTCTTTGGGAAGATGGTTTTAGTGAGGTGATGGTACTGTGGGTGGGGCTGGGATTAGCTTCATCCCTGCCCTTTCTCAAGCCCAGGTTTCCTCCTCCTACTGTGTTCAGAGCCCCTCTTAGCCTTACAATAAATTCTTTCCTGCCTAAGTTAGCCAGAATTTATTTCTGTTGCTTGTTGTTGTTACTAAGAACTGTTATTAGTAAGTTATTTTTAATAACTGGAAAATGAATTAGGCAAGCTGCACTTAATATAACTACAGCCGTAGGACCATGCTTGGCAGGAATAGTTTCATGCAGGCAGGTAGGTGAGGCTGAAAGAGTAAAAAGAGGCTGAAAGACATTTGGCCACTGAACTGCCAAACGTCTGGAATTTTGGAGATGAAAATCCATGGAAAAATTCAGATGCTCTCAAACATCCAGTTGTTTGAGATAGTGTGGAGGCTGATAATATTCGCCAATCTTAGTAATCTGGTTTGACTTAGAATTTAGAACAGTTAACTAAACTAAAATAAACGAAGACCTGAAGCATGATTTGGATTAATCACATTTACTAGTAGTAGTTAGGAAAGCTTCTCCTATATACTGTGTTATGAAACCATTGACCTGGACCTAACATGTTTTCAAACTTCACCCCAGGAGGAGGATCTAAATGACAGCTTTGTGGTGATGCTTTAATAATAGCAAACACCTGCATGTATTCATCTACACTTAATTTGGTAGCATGACACCATTTGTTTTTGAAAGATTTCAAAGCCATCTGCTATAAGATGATTAGTGCCCTGAAATACAGTGAATTTACTAGATATTAGTCATACACCCTCATCGCTCATCTCTACAACATTTCAGGATGCTTGGTCCCTAAAATCTCTTGACTTGCCTCAATTATTTTGCCAAATTCTTCTCTCTCTCATGGCAACCCACTAACTGCCAGTGTAAGTCTGACACAAGCTTTGGACAAGTTCTCACACCTAGAGAACACAGCAGGTTTCACAGAAAACCATTATCCAGCTTTCTGGGAAGAATTACTCTAAATAGCATTTTCACTCATTATGCAATTTTTCATAATTTGCAATCAGTGCTGTTGAGGGCAGTAGAAAAATTTCTGTTACACAATTTAAAATTTTTTTTTAACTTTTTATGTTATACTGGAGTATGGCCAATAACAGTGTCGTGATGGTTTTAGGTGGACAGCGAAGGGGCTCAGCCCTACATAGACACGTATGCATTCTCCCCCAGTTGCACCTTCCATCCAGGCTGCCACACTGAGAAGGGTTCCCTGGGTCATGTCACACAATTTTACATAAACCAATACTTCTCACATTGAGATGTGCATATGGATCATTGAAGGATCTTTGTAAAAAGCGCCCAATTCAGTGGGTATTCTGGTTCTGTTGCTGGGCAGCAGATCATCTCAAACACAGAGGCCTACGATAGCCATTAGATGAATAATCATTTATTTTGCTCACAAACCTGCACTTTGGGTGGGGATAGCTGGCTCCCATGCTTGTTTATGTGGGAAAGTTGGACACTGGAGTGGGAGCCGAAATCACTTGAAGACTTACACTCAGTCTGTTGGTTGATGCTGGCTGTTACCTGATATCCTAGCTCAGGTGCTTGACCAGAAACCCACACATCTCCCTTCCATTTGGAGGCTTGGCCTCCTTACAGCATGGTGGCTGGCTTTTGTTAATACCTAGTGTCCCAATGACACAAGGCATGGCCCGTTTATGACCTAATCCCAAGAAGTTACAGAGTGTCACTTCTGCCAGACTCTATTGGGGGATTGTCCTAATGATTTTCCCAGGTTTAAGGGCAAGAGACATTACCCATATCACTTGATGGGAGCTTAACAGGAGGTCAACTTCTCCCTCTTAGCTCAGTTGGTAAAGAGTCTGACTGCAATGCAGGAGACCTGGGTTTGATCCCTGGGTGGGGAAGATCCACTGGAGAAGGGAATGGCAACTCACTCCAGTATTCTGGCCTGGAGAATCCTGTGGTCAGAGGAGCCTGGTGGGCTACAGTCCATGGGTTGTAAGAGTTGGACACGACTGGGCGACTAAGCACACAGCACAACTTCACAACACATGGGGTCGGGCCCTTCCCTCCTCTCCAATCTCTCCTCTCTGGCTCATTACCCTCCAGCACAGAACCTCTCTGTTTTTCAAACATGCCAAGGATTCTCCTCCCTCATGCTGTGAACATCTTCCTACAAAATACATTTTTGCACATGGGTGTATTTTAGTAGAATCAGTTCTTAGAACTGGAAGTGCTGGAGAATAGGACATATATATTTAACATTTTAGTAGATGTTGATTTTTTACTAAGTTGTCTTTGAAAAGTTTATGCCAATAAATACTTCCAGGGCTTCCCTGGTAGTCCAGTGGTTAAGAATCTGCCTGTCAAAGCAGGGGACACAGATTCAATCCCTGGTCTAGGAAGATCCCACATGTCTGGGGGCAACTAAGTCCACAAGCCACAAGTACTGAGCCCACACTCTGCAACAAGAGAAGCCCTCACACCACAACTACAGAGTCACACCTGTTTGCTGCAGCTAAAGCCCGCAGGCAGGAATGAAGACCCAGCACAGCCAAAAATTAATAAATAAAAACAACTTACAGCGATATCTATATAACAAGCACTTACGTAAAGTTTCCGGCATGCTAATTAGGCGAGCGTCCTAAGGTTTTTCCAAATATTAACTCACTAATATATGTGTCTATTTCTCTATACCTTTGCTAACTTGTCTTTCATTTCTGCTCATCTGATAAGCAGAAAATCTTACTATTGCAAGTTGCATTGCTTTGCAATTTGCAAACAGTATGGCTGAATATTTAAAACTGTTATCTTCGAATGGTCTATTCATGTGCTCGGTCTATTTTCTTTCTGGGTTTTCATCTTTTTTCTTCTTGTTAATTTTAAAGAACTCCATGTGTATCAGGGATATTACCCCTTTAATGTCATAGGAGACAAAGTTCAGTAATCACTTATTTACAACTCTACTATGTAAAAAACTTCAGGGACTTCCCTGGAGGTCCAGTGGTTAAGACTCCGTGGTTCCAGTGCAAGGTACCCGGATTCAATCCCTGGTCAGGAACTAGATCCCACATGCTGCAACTAAAAACAAACAAATAGATAAAAATATTTTTTAAAGTTCTAAAAGTTTTTTTTTTTTTGGTAAGTTTGGTGCAGCACTTTTGATAATAGAACCTTTCTGTTTTTCAAACATGCCAAGGAGTCTCCTCCCTTATGCTGTGAACATCTTTCTACAAAATACATTTTTGCACATGGGTGTATTTTAGTAGAATCAGTTCTTAGAACTGAAAGTGCTAGAGATACTCAACTGACATAAGAATTTTTTCAGCCTTTGAATATTCCACTGAAAGTGAATAGTGGTACATTTTGCTGAAGAGGAAAACCACGGTTGATCACCAGGTACTGGCACAGATCTCACTGGTGCTGTTTCTTGAATACTGCATATTATCTTTTCTAAATTCTGAAAAACTCAACATTCCATAAAACATAGATCCCCAAGGACTTCAAGTAAGCTATTGTGGACTTTAATCACATCTGGGGTTTTTTCCAGTTCACTTTTGGATGTGTTGAATTGCAGTTGCCTATGGGGTCTTCAGGTGCAAATGGCCTGCAAGCAGTTGGATATATGAGTTAGAAATTTATAGGAGAGGTGGGGTTGAAAAAGATTTTGGGTTTATCAATAGTTACATTAAAATCATGAGGGTATGTGTCAGAAAGTATGTTTTGCTGGGAGAACAGTGGGAACATCCAAGTTCAAGGGATGGATGCAAGAGTCCCTTGGGGGAAAGGGACACCGAGTGAAGAGTGGAGAAGAAAGCATGAACTGGACAGGGCGGGGGTGCCATCGCTCTGGGCTGGGGCCATGAAGACACAGTGCTGGAGCTCCCGGCTGCAGAGTTCTCAATGGAGTGATTGTTGGATATCAGAGTGAAGTTAGAATGTGTGTGTGTGTTGTGGGGGAGTGGAGTAGGAAGACTCTTTGATGGTTGCCTCTGTGTCCAGGCTCAGGAATCAAGACCCCAACATTCCTAAATAACCAAGCATCTTTTCATCAGGCCTCCTAAGCAGGGGTCTCTAGCACTGCTTCCTCTGTGAAAGTACATGGATGGACCTAGAGATGATCATACTAAGTGAAGTAAATCAGAAAGACAAATATCGTGTGATGTCACTTATATGTGGAATCTAAAAATGACATAAATGAATTTATATATGAAACAGAAACAGACTCACAGACATAGAGAACAAACTTGTATTTGCCAAGGGTGAGTGGGGATTGAGTGGGAGTTTAGAATTGACGTATGCAAACTATTCAAACTATTATATACAGGATGGATAAACAAGGTCCCTCTGTGTAGAACAGGGAATTACATTCAATATCCTGTGATAAACCATAATGAAAAAGAATATATAGTATGTATAACTGAGTCACTTTGCTGTACAACAGAAAATAACACAACACTGTAAGTCAACTGTAAATATAATACATTTTTAAAAAAAATAAAGGATCCAGGACTTCCCTGGCAATCCTGCAGTTAAGACTCTGTGCTTCCAATGCAGGGGGTACGAGTTCAATCCCTTGTCAGGGAACTCTCAGCGAGGCCAAAAATTTTTTTTTAAATAACAAATGAAGGATCTGCAGGGACTTTCCTGGTGGTCCGGTGGGTAGGACTCCGAGATCCCAGTGCAATGGGCCCAGGATCGATCCCTGGCTAGGGAACTGAATCCTACATGCTGAAACTAAAAGGTGCAGTGCAGCCAAAAATAAATACATAAATAATAAAAAAAAAAGTCTGTGTGACGAGGAGCTGGCCCTCACCACCCACACAGGGCTGGAGGAACCAGAGACAGCTCGGCTTCTTCCTGTTTATTCCTGTAGGAGGGCCACATTGGGACCTTTGACAAAGGCATTTAGAAAGTCCTTGCCAGTGGACAGTTACTTGCAAAGAGGGGACTCCTGAGGCCTCAGGTCTGCCCTCAACTGGCCCACTGCAAAACATGGCTGGTATCCTAACAGAAGAAAAATCCACTTTTCATTTTCAGTTGAATGCTCTCAGCCTTAAAATGTGTGCCTTTTGTTCATTCTCATTCGCCTACATTTGCATAAAACAAAAGTTCATTTTCAGAACAGTGTAGAGAGGGCCTGTGCACAATTCCAGTTATTGTATACAAAAGCTGGGTGCCTAACTTTTTATCCAGTGAGAAAAGAATATATCCAAGATGGTAACGTGGGTGTTTCCTGGCACTTACACTGGTGATGTCTTGTCTGTCTCTCAAGAAACAATGGACAATTATTTGGGATGTCTCAGATCTAGTTGCAGTACTCTGAGTTTTCATTTCCAATGGTTCTTGCCTGCTAAGTGGGTAAAAAAAAACAAGTTAACTTCTTGAATATTTTAAATAGTTGTCATTGGTTCTGATTTTACCTCCATTGGAAATATTTGAAAGTTTATAATGTTACTAACATCATTCTGTCAAGCTAATATGAACTGAAGAACAATAAATATTTGATGTAGATCATGACACAAATATTTCCAGGTCTGAGCTAATCTCTTTGCACACACATACAAAAATATAAAAAACTGACTTTTCTTCCAATACTATTGAACTGTACACTTAAAAACGCTTAAGATGATACATTTTATATTTATTTTACCACAATTAAAACAAAACCCTCTTCTAAATCTTCGAAATTTGGAAGCATGCATTTAAGGAAGAAAGAAGTACTTTTAAGAACTGCTGATTTCAGTTTGAGAGCCTGTGGCTTTCTTTTCACATAAAGTCAGTGATCATGAAGGCTTAAGTTAAAGTAAGCCCTTCAGATGTAATCTATCTCTCTCTATATATATTTTTTGAACTCAGAGAAACATTTTACTCAAAAATATGTAACGCTTCATGAATTTGTGTGTCATTCTTGTGCAGGAGCCATGTTAGTTAATCTTCTCTGTTTTGTTCTAATTTTTAGCATATGTCCTGCTGAAGTAAACACCAGATGTTATAACTCTAGACAAGATTACTTGGCATCACAGAAATACAGAGCAAGGGGCCTAACAATCACCTCGAGGTTTTCAAACGTTTTTCTACAAATGAGCAAGTTGAATTCGAGGTTGGGTCAAGAATCTGGGACTAGCTTCTGAAGCCATCCTCGGAGGAGAACCACCTGACGATGGAATACAGTAGAACCATAAAAAGTCAAACACGCCTATAAAACTTTATACAAAAACAGTGATTCCCCACACCCCAAAGAAAATGTAACAGGGGTCCCATGCCCCACCTCACCTCTTTCTCACTCTCCAGACACAGCCACTTTCTTTTTAATTGACAAAATTAGAATTTAATATTTAATGAAATATAATTTTTTCTAAAGTTACCTCCACTTTTTTCATTTTATTTTTAAAATTTATTTTAATTTTAATTGGAAGCTAGTTACAATATTGCAGTGGTTTTTGCCATACATTGACATGAACCAGCCATGGGTGTACACGTGTCCCCCATCCTGAATCCTGCTCCCAACTTCCTCCCCATCCTATCTGTCTAGGTTGTTGCAGTGCACTGGCTTTGAGTGCCCTGTTTCATGCATTGAACTTGGGACTGGTAACCAATTTCACATATGGTAATATACATGTTTCAATGCTGTTCTCTCAAAGTATCCCACCCTTGCCTTCTCCCAGAGTCCAAAAGTCTGTTCTTTATATCTGTATGTCTTTTGCTGTCTTGTATATAGGGTCATCATTTCCATCTTTCTAAATTCTATATATATGCATTAATATACTGTATTGGTGTTTTTCTTTCTGACTTACTTCACTCTATATAATAGGCTCATTTCATCCACCTCATTAGAACTGATTCAAATGCATTTTAATAGCTGAGTAATTTTCCATCATGTATATATACCACAACTTTCTTATCCATTCATCCGCCAATGGACATCTAGGTTGCTTCCATGTGCTTCAGTTCAGTTTAGTCGCTTCCATGTCCTAGCTATTGTAAACAGTGCTGTGATGAACATTGGGGAACATGTGTCTCTTTCAATTCTGGTTTCCTTGGTGTGTTTGCCCAGCAGTGGGATTGCTGAGTCATATGGCAGTTGTTTCCAGTTTTTTAAGGAATCTCCACACTGTTCTCCATAGTGGCTGTACTAGTTTGCATTCCCACCAATAGTGTAAGAGGGTTCACTTTTCTCTGCATCCTCTCCTGCATTTATTGTTTGCAGACTTTTTGATAGCAGCCATTCTGAGTGGCATGAGATGGTTCTTCATTGTGGTTTTGATTTGCATTTCTCTGATAATGAGTGATGTTGAGCATCTTTTCATGTGGTTGTTAGCCATCTGTATGTCTTTGGAGAAATGTGTTTAGTTCTTTGTCCCATTTTTTGATTGGATCGTTTATTTTTCTGGTATTGAGCTGCACGAGCTGCTTGTATATTTTTGAGATTCTTTGTCAGTTGCTTCATTTGCTATTCTTTTCCTCCCATTCTGAAGGCTGTCTTTTCACCTTGCTTATAGTTTCCTTCGTTGTGCAAAAGCTTTTTAATTAGGTCCCATTTGTTTATTTCTGATTTTATTTTATTACTCTGGGAGGTGGGTCATAAGAGGATCCTGCTGTGATTTATGTTAGAGAGTGTTTTGTCTGTTTTCCTCTAGGAGTTTTATAGTTTCTGGTCTTACATTTAGATCTTTAATCCATTTTGAGTTTAATTTTGTGTATGGTGTTAAAGTGTTCTAGTTTCATTCTTTTACAGGTGATTGACCAGTTTCCCAGCACTACTTGTTAAAGAGATTGTCTTTTCTCCATTGTGTACTTTTGCCTCCTTTGTAAAAAATAAGGCAGCCACAGCCACTTTTCATTTTGTTTCGTCTCCAAATTTCTGCTTACTGATTACTCATGGTTGAGTGATACCAGCTGTCTTATCCTGCAGAAGATGAAACTTGAACTCTTTTACCAAGATCAACACGTATACACAACCCCTCTTCTCAATAAGGTTGTGTTGTATGTTCAGTTATCAATCCATGCTTCCATTACTATGATGATGCAATGTGTCAATTACAGCTGAGTTAAGTAATATACTATGGTGACTTTTTCTTTCTTGCTTATCAGGATTCTTAGTGTTCTATGTGCCAATCACTTAACCCTAAACTCATCTTCAGCTATAAACTTTTCTTTTTTCTCAAAATCTTCAAACACATCCATCAGTCTCTCCTTCTTGGGAACATAACTTTGGCAGTCTTCTGACTGGGGTGCTCTCTTCTGGACTGGTTGCTCTTGATGCTCCCACCTCAGCAATCCCTTCTTTTGTACATCCCACATCTTCCTCTTTCCTCACTTGGTTGAGGAATAGCTCCCCAATAAAGTTTCTTTTTGGCTGTGCTGTGTCTTCATTGCTGCACTTGGGCTTCCTGTAGTTGTGGTCCATGGATTCTATTGAGTGCAGGCTTAGTTGCTCTGCGGTACGTGGAATCTTCTTGAATCAGGGACCAAACCTGTGTCTCTGGCGTTGGCAGGCAGATTCCTAACCACTGGACCACCAGAGAAGCTCTTGGTGTTAGTTTTTTAAAACGTCTTCTTCCCCTTTCCTAGTCCCACTTTCCTCCATATTATTTTCCTTGATTCTCTCATCTTAAAGACTTGCTTCACATGCCTTGTATTCCTGTCTGTATATGTGTAGGATGGGGACATGATGAAGCTGACCTGAAGCAACTGGTTCATATGTTGACTATGGCATTTCTGAAACCACGATTCTTTGGGTACTCCCTGTATGGTTGTAAAATTTTTCACAGAAATCTTCTCATCTGCTGGTAATCTAATCTCAGGTAACCAAGCAAGGTGAAAAGGCTGAGGTTCTAAATATTCTTATCACAAACATTCATATCACCTCCCCATCAGTCCAGGTCTGCGGGGATTAACTATAAATGGGTACCGAGAATTTTCAAGAATACTCTAGGGCTAAAGGAGAGTACCTAGGGAAGAAACAGACTTGAAAGTGGCCCCCTCCCGGTGTTTGGGGTTCAGATCTCATTGCAAAGGTGTGGTTGCTGCCCACGGGATGAAGAGGCTTGCTAGGTTTCCCAAGCTACAGCTGGTCCAGTCACTAGGCAAGTGGGGTGCAGGCAGGCCAAGTCAAGATGCTGGCTGGGGCTGGGCAGAAGGAAACACCTCCACTGGGATCTAAGTGGTCCAAGGCCACCCACCTCCCACCCCTGACCATTGATCAGGTGGACAGGATACGCCTGTGTTTGCTGAAGGGCAAATGCACAGGAGACCCAGCCTGCTGCCAGAAAGGTGGTCACATGACCAGTGCCACAAGCTCACTCAGGGACTGTGCACACTGGGTGCCCCCCCCCCGCCCACTGAAACCCCCTTCACGTCACTGACAACAGGATGGTATTAAACAAGAGGCAAACCCGGGACTTCCTTGGTGGTTCAGTGGTTAAGAACCCACCTTCCAATGCAGGCAGGGGACACAAGTTCAATCCCTGGTGGGGGAACTAAGATCCCATGTGCCTTGGGGCAACTAAGCCCATGCCACAATTAGAAGCCCGTGTGCCACAACTAAGACCCGATGCAGCTAAGATTAACAAATATTAAACAAAACCAAACCAAGAGGAAACCAAAGCATGCTAGAGCTAAGAAAGAAGAGAAATGCTGAGGGTCCAGCTCATTGCCTGTGCTGGCCATCGTACCAATCTACTGGGGCTGTTGAAACTTAAGCACCACAGACAAGGTGAGGTAATCAGAAATGGATGGCTTCAGTTTTGGAGGCCGCAAGCTGCAATCCAGGGTGTGGGTAGGGCTGACTCATTGAGCTTCTCCCTTTTCCTCCCCTCTGTGTGTGTCAAACATCTTTTATAATAAAGGTAGATTTGGAGAGGAGAGGCAACATACATCACTAACTGCACACTCGTTTCCAGTAGGTCACCCTACCCTCAACTATTCCTGGCTCTTCTATCCGGAAACCCTCTCCTTTATCCTTTCTAGATAAACAAACAGGATCATGCTGGCATGTTGGAGAGGCAGTTGCCAAGCTGTGCAGCAATGAAGTCGGCACCCAGGGGTCAAACTGCTTTCTGTTCTAGACAAACTTCCAATTAGGCCCACTTCAGTCTACTTTTATCCCTACTTCCGGACCTACCGAAGGCCATGTTCATGACCATTTACGGGGTCTTTTGGAGACGAGGGGAATACTAAGTGGCTTCTTAGCATTCCCCACTGCTTGTCGAGTCAGGAGTCTGGGGTCTGATGAGGTTACTTTCCTGCTCCAAATGTTACTGCTTGCTGTCTCCTGTTGAGGCTTTATGCTTTATACATTAGTAAATACATCTTTTAGAGTAATTTTAACTTAAAGCAAAGTAGCAAAGGTAATAGAGAATCCCCTCAAACTCCTAACTGTGCTATCTCCCATCACCACTGCACTTTGATACAACTAAGAAATCAGCCAGCACATCACTGCTAACGTAGACTTCACCAGTTTTTCCACTTTTTTTTTTTTTTAAATTTTGGCTGTGCTGGGTCTTCCCTGCTGTGCAGGCTTTTCTCTAGTTGTGGAGAATGGGGGGTTACTCTCTAGCTCTGGTGCACAGGCTTCTCACTGTGGTGGCTTCACTTCCTGTGGAGCACAGGATCAACAGGCGTGGTCTTCAGGCTCAGCTGCTCTACGGCATGTGGGATCTTCCCAGATCAGGAGCTGAACCCCTCCCCTGCACTGGCAGGCAGACTTTTTTACCACAGAGCCAGAGGGAAGCCCCAACTGATGCCTTTTTACTGTCCCAGGGCTCAACCCGGGACCCCATGGCGCATCACTGCTTCTAACTGTCAAGTCTCCAGAGCCCCCTCAGATATGCCTCTCCTGGTTTTCCATGATCTTGACACTTTGTAAGAGTCCTGGTCAGGTATTTGCTAGAATGTCCCTCTATTTGGATTGTGTAGTATTCTTCTCTTGATCAGACAGGGGTTATGGTTTTGGGGGAAGAATAACAGAGTGACATGTCTTTATCACATATCAGGCTACAGTACAGTAAAATAACTGAGATTGAGGATTCATCTCTAGCTCTTAATTCTTTAGCCTATTTAATACTTGATAACCAAAGCACATGCAATTCATTAGGAAACAAAATATACTGAATGACACACTAGTGACTATTCTGTCAAGAAAAAAGGCCACTTGGTCATGTAAAATAGACCTGATATATCACTAAATCATGTTTTAAGAAAGTCATTGCATTTCAAAAAATTTTTTCCTCTTTATTTAAACATCAAAGACATTTACAGCATGCAGGTTAACTTAAAATTATATGGCGTCTTCCCAAACCAATTATCTCTGCATGTATCTTCAAGCACTGAAAAGAAACCAATGTATTCCACAGGCAGACTCAGACTCTTCTATCATCTCCTGCCAAATTGAGAGTTATGCACAGCAGTTTTCTTAAATTAGGCAAATAATTTAACTGATCACCATGAATAAATATTACTTTCATTTCATTGAGTTTCTTTTCTGAACCATTTCTCAATGCCATTCAGAGGAACATTAATTCAGTCAAAAAAAAAACACTGTAAATCGAAATAAGTATCAATGATCCAGATGATCAGAAATTTTCATTTATAAGAGTAAATGCTGTGTTTAATGACCTACCATAGCAAAAACAGTTCAATTAAAACAAATTTATGAAATTCTCTGTACATTTTGTGGAAGTCTGAAATTATAAATAGAAAAACCCATTGAGATATTTTAAAAACCCTAACATTATATATTCTGAACCACACACTAGTTACAATTCACTGTTGGTTACACAGCACCAATACCTGTGATACACCTTACAAGAAGGAAACTCCCATATTCAGACAAAAGAGAAAAGAATTTCTGCTTCATTTAAGAATATTGCCAAAAAAAGCAAGCAAGCTTTCATTTGAAAACAAAATACAAATGTCTGTGTGAATGCAGCCAAATATTTCTTCATTTAGAAAACTATCATCACCAACAGGCGGTAGCACTGTTTTTAGTTAACTGCATTGTTTCAATCTTGCTGCTCTACAAGTTTTCATCTCAAATTTTGGAGTGTTTCTTTTGATCAAGCCTAAAAAAAATACAATCATTTTAAAGGTTGCTGCAGATCAGAACAGCAAGGATTTCTGACTGTTAAAAAAATAAATAAATTTATCTTTTAAATCAAAATTGTTATAAAAGTGGAAATTACAAGAGTTAAGGAAATAGAAAAATAAGCCAATTATGATCTGAGTCTTCTGACTATGGCTCCAAATTTAATACAAATATCTGTATATAAAACTTTTTCAAAAAGTTAATTCTGCCACCCAGATCCTAACACAAAACTTTCCAGCTTTCTCCTCTGAGTAACTTTACAACCCCCGTCTTTGCAAATTTCCGCTAACACAGTTGCAGTTACCCACTCCCAATTGGTGAAGCAAACATTGAAATCTCTTTCCTTATTACTTTTATAGTTTCTAAAATAAACTGTTGACTTAGTTTAATCATCTGAGGAAGAAGTGGCAAAAACAGATACATGTGATTACAAAATTACCAGCTACTGCCAACAAAATAATTTGAGGATTATTAGTGACCTGCAAATAATTTACTACTCCTAGACTAAATAAGAAGTACGTTATAGTGTATGATTTAGTGTAGCAGGTTAAAGACACCTCAGGGATTTTCAGACCAAAATTTACCTATATATTTATAAATTCGCCATATATTTGTCCTGTCCTTCCACATGTTTTCTCAATTTCCAAATGCTATAAATTTAGATCAACCAATACAGTACTAATAAATTATGTTTAACCCTATAATATCCATATCTTAGTTCATTTCATTATATTGACAGATTATTATCCATCCAATTCTTATATTAACTAACAGGCTCACAAAACAAGGTGTTTCCATTCCATCAAGCTATGTGTATTACAGCACTGGGAACAAGAGAAATGAATTTCTTTTCCAAACTGTTTCTCTTAAACAAAAGCCAAAGATTTGCTTCTGATAGCGTGAATATTTCTATTCAACATAGTTCAGCAGTATGTATTTCACGAGATAATTAAGTAGCCTTGCCCAGTCTCAAGTGTCTAGTTAGGCAGTTTTAAAGGTTTCAGTGCTCAAAGAGTAGTTTTCAGAAGCAAACTTCAGAGATGATGCACATAATTTTAACTCTGAAGTCATTTCAAGGGATTTTTAAGTACAGTACTGACCTGATAATTTGTGGGCATGTAGTATTGTAAGTGGTAAAATTTAAGACATTTAATCTAACAGTTCCATTTCCCCTAAAATAAGGTATTATTTTATAAGAAAAGAAAAACAAGCAGTAGCAGCTAGGTAACTTAAACTGAGATTAAAAAATAAACATGAACAAGTACAAAAAGCACAGTCCTATATGGTACAGTTAGCTTGGCACAGTGAAGACTAAATTTAAGACATGAAAGACAAACTGTGTAATAAATAGGGCCACAGTTGTAAACTGTTGTTTTTCCCTCCTAAGACGCCAAAATTGCACTCTAGTTGTGTCGGGAAGCAGCAGAGTTTACAAGAAGAGTGGGTAGGAAACAGCTGTACAGGCCAGGTACAATTTATACACTAAAAAACGTTATAATTCTAGAGTTCCCAAGGGATACAGGCTACAGTCATTGAATTATGTCCTCTTCATACTTCAATTACTTTTAACACCTGAAGATGGAAGAAAGCAAAGAAAATATTTATACAAAACCTGTGTTTGAAAATAATGAAATACAATATATCAATTAGTTTAAAAACAGTTATCCAACAGCTTTGACCACTTCTCCCCAAATGGAAAAGATTTCAACAATGAATGATTTGATTTCTTTTCCTTTTATTTGTCTCCTAAGCAGAGCTGTCTAGGGACAGTACAATATTGAAAGGAAGTCAACCCTGCATTTGCTTTTACTTACTCCAAGACCTATGAGTAAGCTGATATATAAATTACAGTTTTTTTTTTAAAAAAGAAAAAGATGGTTAATAAAATGCCAGCAAGTAGACAGTGTCAGTGACATAAAGTCAAGGACCACTAATTAACTAGCAATGTTACATACATGGTAGCTATGAAAAACAAAAAGGGGTGGGGTGTACCAATGGGGTGTACCAATAAGTACGAAGTACATGTGCTATGGAAAGCAACAGTGAAATAAACAATCCCAGAGACTTCCCCTGTGGTCCAGTGTTAGGATTGGGCACTTTCACTGCTATGGCCCAGAGTTAATCCCTGGTCAGGGAACTAAAATCTCAAAAGCCGTGAGGTGTGGCCAAAAGAAAAAAAAAAAAGTAAAATAAAAGTAAACAATCCCAGTAGGAGTTACCTGGAGGCATCCTTGTAATCCACCGCTTATTTATCTCTGTGTTTATTAGAAAACCTCAACCTGTCCAAAGCATCATGCAGCTAGAAGAACCAACCAGCCACATAAAACTGGATACTAAGAGTATCGCTATCATTCATACACTGCCATCTCTCCCCCCAATAAATCCAATGTTTCGAAATGCTTTTCTTATAATTAAAAAACTTCTACAAAGTAGTTGTCATATACTCCTCAATCTGGGCTTAAGATTGATCAATGTAAGACTTTAACAAATAATAACCATTATCCTTTGGACCAGCAATGAAACAAACCTGTACATAATCATACTTTTACAGTTACTTCAAATCTTCGAAAACCTGTGTTAGCTAGGTTAGCCAACTCCCTCAAGCGCTTAAGTGCTGTCATTACACTGGATCAGCAATCTGTTGTTGCTAAAAAACCTAGCTGTACTGAACAAAGGTCATGGACTATGCTCTCTGCAAATGAGACAGGAGTTCAAAGTTCACATCTGAATTTTAATGTGAGGACAATATCTGTTTTCTGAGCAGAAACTTTTATCTGTATTTATTTATATTTATCCTTTGAAAATTCTTTTGCCCATCTCCAATTTCAGAAAAGGGAGCTTGAATCTCCTCAGCATCTGCTCTGTATTAGGTAGTGATGCCTTAACCTGTATAATTCTCAAGAATGACTTTCATTTTATTAATAAAGAGGATCAACAAGTTATTAATCCAAAGGGGGAAAACAGAGGCAGGAAAACCACTGTAATGTCTGCTGATGTGACACAATATGAAACACATACCACCTACAATGTAATCCTGTAAAAATGTGCATAAGAATTCAATAAATGCTTTTAATAAAAAGGGAGCAGAGGAACACAGCAGCTATATCTAGAAACAACCAAACACACCAGAGGTGGCATATGTTCCAAAAAATTGGCCTTTTCTATTTAGTAAGTCAATGTCATTAAAAAAAAAAAAAAGAGGGTGGGGTGTTATTCTAGATTAAGAGAGACTTCAGGCAAATAACCTAATGTAACATCGGTTCTGGATTACTCCCTGGTTTAGACAAGCCAGCTATGAAAGACTTAAAAATCAGTAAGTAATTAGAAAATTCCAAATATGGATTGATACAATATTAAAAATATTTTGTCAGTTGTGATAATGTTGAGGTATATAGAAAAATGTTTTATTTCAGAGATACATTAAATGGATCATAAACTTCATAATTTACTTTTGTGCCTAAGAATTTTTAAAAAGGAGTGAAAACAAAAAAGAAATCAGCTGTTAAAAAAGTAACTTGTTCAAGTTTATAAAAGCAAAAAAATCAGAATTCAAATTCAGGTGGGACTCCAACATCCATTAACTCACTGTGTCACTCTCTTTTGAAACCTCTACTATGCGGACAAAAAATTGTATTAAATTTATGGAAATGTGAATTCTCCAGAATGCTGCTTTAATATTCTACTCAAATTGCAAGCCAATGTTATGCAAAAATGACAAAGTAAAAACAAGGAAGATTAAAATACAACAACTTCAGTGTTCGTCAGAAACAAAACCAGTTAACTATCTCATATAATTATACTGTATTTTTTAGTTTCCTAACCACCTACACACTTGGGACTTGCTAAGAATTAAATCTGATAAAATATAAGGCAGCTATAATTAGCCATGTTGTATTAAGAAAATGTTCACAATATAGTGTCAAGCATAGTATACTGGTAGCATGTTAGTTATTTACATTTTAACCTTCCTAATTTAAAAGCTACAGTATTTAAAGAAAGTTCCAGAAGGAGATATATATTGGATGGTATTCCCAGATGATATTTATCTTCTTGATTTGTGATAACTGTCTATCCTTCGATAGGGTGCAGCTATTTACTTGTATTTAGAAAAAAACAAGTAAGAACTCATAAATCAGAAGAACCACTCACAATAGTAAAATGGCAAAGGACACAGAAAAGTATATAAATGGGCCAATAAATACATGAAAAATTAGAATTCATTCATAAATTCGAATTTATGAGACGCTTACTCCAGCCTATTAAACTGGACATTTAAAAACTATTAATACTGGCAAAGATACAAGAAAACAGACAAGTGTCCTTGGCTATGATACAATTTAGCAGTCATTCAGAATAGCAGTATGTTAGTATGTGTCAAGAATCTTACAAATGTTCCCTTTCTTGTGATTCTACTTATGGGAATCTTCTGGAAATAATTTCAAAGTAAGGAGGTATAAAACGATGTTTCATTACTTCAAATTTCATACATGAAAATTTCAACACTGGAAAATTCCAAGTAGGAAAAAATTAACATAATTAAATATCCAGTAAAAAAGCCATAAAACCATGGTATTTATACTAGATAATGGTAAGAGCTTCAAAAAATGACCCAATATTAGGTTAAAAACAGTAAGAACACAAATTTGAATATGCAGATACTATGATCTGAATTATGAAAAAACTCTAAAGGAAACCATGGTAAGTTACTTTCAGAATTCCATATATAAAAGTAAATCATGCTATTAATGTTAGAATCCAAATATATTTAACCACCAGTGGCTGAACACCTCCCATGGAGAGCTGTGACTCAAAAGCTAGAGAGAGAGGTCACAAACCTGCGGGTGTCGTGGGGAGCTTACACCTGCTTGCCTCCTCCACCTCGCACAGCCACCGGCTGGCTGTTCTGAACAAACGCACCTCCTCCACGAATCGCACTTGGATGAGTTGGAGAAGCTGCTGGATGTTGCCCGGGACGAATAGGTTTAGCTAGTATGAAAAACAAATGCTTACTTTAGAATAAATGTCACATGACCACAATGACTTATTAAGTCTCTTCTCTTTATTAACAACAAATTTCCAAAGGTTTTTCCTTTGGCTTTTTGTTTCTCAGCAAATCCTTCC
This sequence comes from Antilocapra americana, assembly GCA_007570785.1. Lineage (NCBI taxonomy): Eukaryota > Metazoa > Chordata > Mammalia > Artiodactyla > Antilocapridae > Antilocapra > Antilocapra americana. The sequence continues at coordinate 9,864,798 of ML663575.1, forward strand.
ATCTTTCTTCTTCTTTTCAGTTACATCTTTTTGTCAAGGACTCATACAATCCTTAAAAATCTTGTTGAAAGGTTAAATTTAATAACCTAATTGTGGAGAAGGAGATGGCAACCATTCCAGTATTCTGGCCTGGAAAATCCCATGGACGGAGAAGCCTGGTGGGCTACAGTCCATGGGGTCACAAAGAGTTGGACACAACTGAGTGACTTCACTTAAAAACCTTATTCCTGTTATCACTGCTTTACAATTAAAGCACAAGATACTGGATGATATTTTCTTGCAAGTCTCTTCTTGCTTTAATAACAGTGATCTTCATAGCTTCTCTAAACCTCACCAGTCTTGCTCATCTAGTTCTGACTTAGCTCTTCCCCTGCTAAGGTGGCTATGCCTCAATGCTCTTCACTCCCAACAGCGCCACCCTCTGGTAAACTAGAAAATGTAACAAATACCGTATGACAAATCAGATTACATCCTCAAGTAAATAAAAATATTCAAAGTAAAGCAAAGTTTCACGGTTTTATTGTGTCCTACTAACCAATCTGTGCAGAATGTCCTCTTCTGGCCATATTCTTTGACCTGACTGCTTCCTTTATACGGTCTACTTCCTGCTGATAGCGTTTGCGATCGCGAGATGCATTTTCTTTGGCTTCTTTCAGCGCAGACTCCAAAGCTTTCACTCTCTCAGCTGTAGCTCTGAGTCGCTTTTCCAGCTTAGGGAGCTCACAACGAAGATCTGCATTATCACGTACCAGCTAAAGGTAGACAGAGAAAACAAGGATTCTGGCTTTACTGATGATTTGAAAAAATAGAAATATTTCATAACTTCTCTTGGGAAAAAACCCCCCCAAAACACTACATTTTATGTTAAGGTTTTCACACAGCTAGTTTAGTTTAGGCAGCAACATGCATATATACTCACATGTCTCCCCCCAAATATAATTTCATTCAATACTGAGGGGCTGGTGAGACTGTTCTTTGCCCCGTGACAATACATTATAACATAGCATTAGATCTCTTCATTAAGAGACTCATCTGGTGGACATGAAAATCCTTTTAGATACAGTAAGACCCACAAGTAAACATAAACTTAACAAGTCCTTAATTAAGTGCTGAAAGAAAGGCTAAAATTTCCTGAATCTCACTCTAGTGCAAACACCAGGTTTATAGTAACAAAGGCATACAACAATTAAGTATGCCAAGGAGCTTAAAAAATAAGTAACTGAATCACGTTATCAAGCCTTAATAAAAGAAAAAAGTAAACAAACAAACAAACCCCACAGTAAGCATTCCTCTTTTACTTTTGGCCACATTGTATAGCTTGTGGGATCTTAAGTTCCCTGACCAGGGGTCGAATCTGGACCGCCCCCCCCCAACCCCCCAGTAATGGAAATGTAGAGTCCTAACCACTGGACTGCCAGGGAAGTCCCTACTTTACAAAAAACAATGAACTGCCTTGTTATTTTCTATATTTCACACTCTGAGGTATTAAATGTATGAAGACCAAAACAACAACAAGAACAACAATGGTATTTTAACTTAAAGACCTGTCTCCCAGAGATTTATGAATATGACCATGAATAAATTAAGGAAACTGACAGACCTGAAGCCCTACAAAGAAAATAACAATGTTTGTTTTCAGTGGCCTCTTGATAAAAGGCTGTTAAAAATAGTAACTAATGTAAAAACTGCTAGTGGTTTATTTATATAATTGCATGACAGAGTCACAAAATGGCTCGAGGTATGAAAATCCTTAAGACTCTTAAGATTCAAATGCTTGTCACTCCTCAGTTTTTATTGCAGTGACACTGCAATAGACTCTATTACCTGTTTGTGGACTTTGGTGAGTTGTTCCAGGTTATTTTCAAGAAAGGAGATTTTCTGTTTCTGAGCAGCACTGCCTCCAGTGTCATCTGAATCAATCTCAGCACTCTAGAAAAAGATCAACCAAAGCTATGAAGAAACATTAGTGGATCAAATAAAAGGTCCAAGTTTAACTACTACCAAAACTGTTATGACAAAGTAAAGTTATTTCACTTGTGAATACAATTAGACACAGCAAGCACTACTGTAGGGCAAAAGAAGTGGGCAGCACAGGATGTGACGGTTAGACAGCATCATTGGCTCAATGGACATGAATCTGAGCAAACTCTGGGATACAGAGGAGGTCAGAGGAGCAAGCTGTGCTGCAGTCCATGGTGTCGCCAAGAGTCAGACATGACTTAGCGATGAACAACAAAAGCAACAAGCACCATTACATAAATATCCACCCTGGTATTATTTTATTACCTTTTTAACTCTGGTGGCCAGGTCCTGAACAAAGAGCTTCCGCAGGTTGTGTAAAGTCTGAAGTTCCTTTGCCTTGAATTAAGAAAGCAGTATTTTTAGAAGCTGGTCTTCAAATTTACTAAAATCAGGGGAAGAATCCATTAATATTTCCCAATCCTATTTATTTCCAAGTTTTTCTTACCACTGTCTCTTCCAAACCTTTCAAGTCTTGTCTTGCTTGTTCCCGTCTATCTTGCATAACCCTGAACAGTAGGAGAATATACAAATACAATAAATATAGGCTCAACTTTGAGTCCATAAATTCTAGTTTTATTTAGCACAAGTATTCAATCAAATATTTTTATCTGACAAGATCAATGCTTAAATTCATATACGAAAAAGATCTTACCAATGTTTCTTTCAAAGAAATTTCTTCCAAAGAAATTTCTATATGCCTTATAATATTCTAAAATCTATAGGTTATCAGGAAAGAACTGTCATAATATAGCAATGGGAGAGATGAAAGAATATGTGGCAGAATTTAAGGAATAAGGAGTGGTTCTTTCTGAATTTTAGAATATGCATTATCATATAGCATATCAGAAACAACTCTTGACTAATGGAAAACTACAGATCATAAATTACTGAAGACAAAAAAGAATGTTTTTATGCAAGATCAAACCTGACAAAAATTCAGTTTATGTGGCAGATCCTAAAATCTAAACCAAATGTCATGCTTTAGGTTTATTTGTATGATGGATCTTGAAGTAATCTGAATCTTGATTCAGTGAAATATAACACCTTGCTTTCACTAAAGTACAAGAATGTATTGCATATTTTTAGGTATAAATCAAACCAACTCAGAGGGTTTAAGAAAAACACCCCTTAGCCTACACAAAGTGAAACATTTATCCACTGAATATAACTAAGAGCAATGCCTGTAATTCTCTAGTTTTTTATTTTTAAACCCGAATCAAAACATCTACTCACGTAAGTTCATGTAGTTTTCTGCTCTTTTCCTGATCTGTAGCTTTCAACTTTTCATGTTCTACTCTCAGGCGTTCTTGCTCTAACATCATTTTCTGGTTTTGGCTGACAAAATAAAAAACACCTCACAAGATCAACATCATCATTTTCTGAATGCTGTAAATAAAAATTTTCAAAATCTTAAATTCTGCAATCTCACCATTCACATACACCAAGCCTCCTCTCTGAGGCTGCTATCCACAGAGGCAGAAAGAGGATCTGGTCACATTCAACCATATGATATTTTTCAGCTTGGTTTGAAACCATAAATTTTGTATGTTTCATTCTCCCGAATTCTCTCCCTAAATCCACTAACAAAAAGTTCCATGTCTCAAGCTTTGTCATCATTTTTTGTTACTCTCCTTTGCCTCCTACTCAAATCATAATTTGGTCAAAGACCTCAAATTTCTATCAATTCTATGCTATATGTGTATGGCTGTGGAAGTAAGAAAAATATGTTCTAGAAAAACTAAGACAACCACTCCTATTAAACATTTCTAAAACCCACAATTTTCATAAAGTCTTTCTCAGGAATTGCTTTGGTGGTCCAGTGGTTAAGAATCCACCTTGCAATGCAGGAACTCAGGTTCAGTCCTTGGTCGGGGAACTAAGACCCCACATGCCGTGGGGCAACTAAGCTCTCCTGCCTCAATTAGAGAGCACGGCGCCACCAACGACAGAGCCCGACTCCCTTGAGCCATGCACCACGATGAGAGGCCTGCATGCCCAAACGAGCCAGTGCAGCCTAAAATAAATAACTTTTAAAAAAACATATTTTTAAAAAATGTTAAGGAAATGATGTGAAGAAGACAGTGATGTGTATCTAAAATAATGGTTAAAGTTGGGGAATATTTTTCTTTTTACTGAATATCTACATCAAAAGACCTAAGAAAAATTTTCAAAAACTTCCACTGGCACTAGAAGTTCCACTCACAAATGAAGAGTCTTCATTTTCAAGTCAAAAATTGTTTCAAAGAAAAATGCAGGTTAGAAACATTAGAAATAAGGATATATTACCCACCAGTGACCTTTTATGTCCTCCTGTCTAAACAGTTAAGTCTTTCCAAGTTAGTTTCTACTACCTCAGAAGAAAGGAAAGTACACTTACTCTTGAAGATCAGTAATAAGTTTTTCTTTTGCCTCGACTTCATCTCTCAAACTACTAATCTGTTTTTGATGAGTTTCTCTGTGGCTTTGGATCTGCTGTTCAACAGCTTGCTAAAATAATTGGGGGAAAAGGATTTTAAGTCAGATTAATCATGGTTAATAATGGTGAATTTAAGCCATTACACCAAACTTACCTTAACTTCATTGGCCGTCTGAACCTTATTCAAGTGCTCCTTTTCCATTTCATGCACTTTCTCTGTTTGGGTGGGGACAGAAAACAGAAGAGAGTTCTTGATACAAACCAAGGGGCAAATGGGTTTTATGAGGCTAAGCTCCTTAATGGGTTTTCTCTTTCCTTAATGGCTCAGTGGTAAAGAATCCTCCTGCCAATGCAGGAGACATGGGTCCAATCCCTGGGTGGGCAAGATCCCTTGGAGAATGAAATGGCAACCCACTCTAGTATTCTTACTTGGAAAATCCTATGGAGAGAGGAGCATGGCAAGCTATAGTCACAGACGAGTCGGACATGACTGACTGACTAAATAACTTTCCTTAACAGTACTTGACTTTAAATTACCCAAATGCCACATAGTAAATTTTACTCCGTACATACTGATTAGTAACTGTAGTTATATTCTTTGGATTGATACTATGGTTTCCTTTACTTTCTTTGCTAAATTCTCGAATAGAGGGGTTAGCATGTGGTAGGGAAAACAAGACAGCTTTCTAAGTCCCCTGTGGCAGGACACGTGCACATGGCAGATGCATGCACACATGCACACACACACAACTTAGAAATTCCTAGATTGGTCACTTCCATATTCAAAAACAATTTCAAAAACATGTTTCAAAGTCACACTAAAATGTAGTATTTCCTATTCCAATTGATCTGTATTCCTACTAGCATATTCTCCATCAGTGTGAATATGTTTACTACAATCATACTGAAGTCAGTAACAGTTTATAACATAGATGTAACTTATGAATAACTGGAAGAGAGTACCTTGTGCTCGAAGCTGGACTAGCTCTTCACTGAGGGAATCAACAGACTCCTCCAGCTGTCTTTTCTTTTGCTCCACATTTTGAAGATACTCAGTCAGTGATTTGATTTTGGCTTCGTGCTTTTGAGGAAAATAAACTGTTATGAAGTGGAATAAAACCTCTCATACACACTCAGTTGTTCAGAATATTTGAGAGTAAGGAAGATTTATCAATATATTAAAAAAAATAAACTTACAGAGCAAGATACTTAAGACTAAAATGTTCAGGGGAAAGTTTGTACAATGATAAAGAATTTAATTAATGAAATGGTCATTTGTGCAGTTTCTAACAGTTACAAAATAAGGCACTTTAAAGGCTGATTTATGAGGTAATATTCTTACTATTATCTCCAACTAACATTAACCTCTTCCTTTCTCCTCCAATTCCTATCCTGCTGAATGGTATCCATTTAGCTGCCAAAGCCATATAACTGGCTCTGCAGTTTTGCTTATGTGAGAATTATTCCAGATTCTTCAATAGTCATCAGACACAGCTTTCTAGTAAATTCCTATACTTAACATATACATGTCACCAAATATAACCCTGTTAAATCATTCATGTAATCACACTGCAGCTAGAGTAGCAAAAAATAGCTGAATTAACTGCTTAATGTTGTTACTCAAAATAACCTACAAAAGGTCACTTTCTTAGAACTTTAACAATAAATAAAATTTATATGTGGCTGTTCAAAAAAATGAGGAAGGTTTGTTCTGTAACATACTTGAGAGATACGAAGCTGGCATGCTGCTAACTCCTTTTCATTTTCTTCCATTTTTCTGTTGCTCTCAGTCTGTGTGCTTTCTAACTGTTTGCAGCGCTTTACCATGGTTTTTACTTCTGACTTCATTTTGCTAATGTAGAGCCTTGCAACAGTGAATTCTTCATCTATCATGCCAGTTCCCTCAGGCTGCTGTGAAAAAAGGAGAAACAGAAATGAAAGATAAAAAAAGGCTTTTTTGTGTGTGTTTACCCAGTCAGGTTCTAAAATCTTAAACAAAATTAAATACTTTTAATATTATTCAACATTCGTAGGAAGTTCGGAATTCTTTATTAAATACTGTTTTTACTAAAGGAGAGCTTAATTTTTGCCTTCCTTACCTTCTAAACTTATGTTAACACATGCCTATAGGGGGAAAAAATGTAACATATAAACTAACAAAACAAATGAACTCTGCCTCTTTCAATTTGTGGATTTCGTCCTCAAAGGTGCTCAGTAAATTTACTGTTAATGTGTAAGTCCAGTTCAAAACTTAACAAATAATGATGTTTAGGTGGCTGGAAAAGAATGACTTTTAAGTTCACTAAGGAGGAACTGTGGTCAGTGCACATTCCTTAGTAACTTTCATGAGTTTCGTTACAAAATTCCAGTACAATATTCAGTGTCAAAATATAAGGAGCTCAGGGGAATTCTCCGGTGGTTGAATGGTTAGGACTCACTTTTACTGCTGGAGCCCGGGTTCAATTCCTGGTTAGGGAACTAAGATCCTACAAGCCACACAGTATGACCCAAAAAATTCCCCAAACCCAAAAACCTAAAGATAAAAAACAAAGAGCTTGACCCTCCCACTAACATCTGGAACAAGACAAGGATGCCTACCCTCACCAGTTCTATTCAACATAGTACTGGAAGTTCTAACCACATCAGACAAGAAAAAGAAATAAAAGATACCCAAATTGAAAGAAATAGGTAAAACTATATACAGAAAACCCTAAAGAACCCACACAAAAACTAGAATTGATAAAATGAATTCAGCAAGGTAGCAGGATAGGAATTAACATATAGAAACTGGTTGCATTTGTTTACATTAACAATAAAATTTCAGAAAGTCAATGTAAAAAACCCCAGTATTATTTAGAATCATATCAATAAATATATAAAACAGGAATAAACCTGAACCATGTAGGCAGAAGATTTACATGCTGAAAACTACAGAACATTAATAAAGGAAATGGATGTTTATCAAAAGAAATGGAAAGATATTCTATGTTCTTGAACTGGAAGAATTAATATTGTTAAAATGGTCATATTACCCAGAGCAAGCTATAGATTTAATGGGATTACTATCAAATTACCCATGACATTCATCACAGAACTAAATAATCCTAAAATTTGTATGGAACCATAAAATCTAGGATTGCCAAAGCAATCCTGAGGAAAAAGCAGGAAATATAACCCTCCCAGACTTCAGACAATACTACAAAGCTACAGTTGGCAAAAAAGCATCACATTGGCATAGAGAACCCAGAAATAAACCCACACCTATGGACAATTAACCTTTGACAAAGATGGCAAGAACATACAATGGGAAAAAGTCTTTTAGCAAATGGTGTTGAGAAAAGTTGGACAGCAAGATCAATCAATGAAGTTAAGAAACTCCTTCATATCATGCACAAAAATAAACTCAAAAGGGCTTAAAGACTTAAAACATTAGACATGATACCATAAAACTAGAAGAGATTATACGCAAAATATTCTCTGACATATCATAGCAATGTTTTCTTAAGTTCAGTATCCCAAGGCAGCAGAAATAAAAGCAAAAGCAAACAAATGGGACCTAATCAAGCTTACAAGCTTTTGCAAAGGATAGGAAACCATAATCAAAACAAAAAGACAACCTACAGAATGGCAGAAAATATTTGCAAATGATGAGACCATCAAGGGCTTGATTTCCAAAATACACAGCTTATACAACTCAACAACAAAACAAACACCCTCACCCCCCATAAGCGGCAGAAGACTTAAACAGACATCTCTTCAAATAAGAAATACAGATGGCCAAAAGGCACATGAAAAGATGCTTAATAATACTAATTATTAGAGAAATGCAAATGAAAACCACAATGAGGTACTACCTAACATTGGTCAGAATGGCCTACATTAAAAAGTCTACAAATAACAAATGCTGGAGAGGGTGTGGAGAAAAGGGAATCTTCCTACACTGCTGGTGAGAAATGTAAACTGGTGCAGCCACTATGGAAAACACCATGGGGGTTTCTCAAAATTAACTAAAAACAGAATTACCATATGCTCCAGCAGTCAGTCCCACTTCTGGGCATCACCCAGTATTTGCCAAGGGGCGGGGTGGAGGGGCAGAGGGAGAGAAGGAGGGAGTGGGATTAGCAGACGCAAACCAGTAGATATATAATGGATAAAACAACAAAGTCATACTGTATAGCACAGGGGTATATCTTCAATATTCTGTGCTAAATTGTAATGGAAAGAGAGTATGAAAAAGAATGTGTATCTACGTATAAATGAACCACGCTGGTTTACAGGAGAAATTAACACAATATTATAAATCAACTATTATTTCAACTTAAAAATAAGGAGCTTGAGAAGAAAGAAGTAAACCTATCTTTGTGTGCAGATGACATGATTGTTTAAAGAAAAACTCCTGCAACTAATAAGCCATTATAGCAACATTACAGGATACAAGATTAACTTACACAAAAGTCAATCACTTTCCAATATACTAGCAAAACAAGGAAACAAGGGATCTGAAACTAAAAACCTCTCTTTCTGATGTCATTCATATTATCACTTAAAAGAAACAGCCAACATCATACTGAAGAACACAGTTGGAGGACTGACACTACCCAACTTCAAAGACTTACTAAAGCTACAGTTATCAAGATGACATGGTACTAACAAAAGAATAGGTTATTAGAAAAGAATCGAAAGCCTAGGAACAGCATACACAATACGGTCAATTAATCTCTGACAGAGGACAAAGGGAATTCAATGGAAAATGGACAGTCTTTTCAGTAAACTGCTGGAAAAACTAGTCATCCACATGTAAATACCGCATAGAAAAAAATGAACTCCCAATGGATCATCTAAATGTAAATTTACATCTAAATGTAAATTCAAAACCAAAAAACTTCTAGAAGATAACTTCTAGGTGACCGTGGGTTTGGAGATGAGGTTTTCAAGTGTAACCACAAATCCATGAAGGAAAAGAATGGCAAGCTAGACTTCATTAAAAAGATAAGCCAGACTAGAGAAATATCTGCAAAACACATACCTAATGAAGGACTATTATTCAAAACACACAAACAGAACTCTTGAAATTCAAGGTAAGAAAATAGAGTCCAAAACACATACTAAAGCAACAGTGTGCTATGCTGATTCATGCTGATGTACAGCAGACACCAACACAACACTGTAAAGCAATTATCCTTCAATTAAAAACAAAAACACCAAAACTGTGTGATAATGTCACATATCTGTTAAGAAGGCTCAAACCAAAATAATGATGACATCAAATACTGGTGAGGATGTGAATTAACAGAACTTTCATTTTATTGCTGGTGGGAGCAAAAAATGCTACAAGCCAATATCAAACACAGTTTGGGAGTTTCTTACTAAGCTAATATAGTCTTAACTTATGATCTAGCAATCATGCTCTTAGTTATTTTAGCCCATTGAATCAAAACTTATGTACTCAGAAAAACCTGCACATTAATGTCTGTTTACAGCAGCTATAAACTGGAGGTAATCAAAGTGGCCTTCAACAGGTACCTACCTACATACAAAAGGGCTTCCCTGGTGGCTCAAATGGTAAAGAATCTGCCTGCAATGCAGGACACCGGGTTTGGTCCCTGGGTCTGGAAGATTACTGGGAGAAGGGAATGACAACCCACTCCAGTATCCTTGCCTGGGGAATTCCGTGGACACAGCCTGGTGGGCTACAGTCCATGGGGTTAGAAAGAGTCAGACATGACTGAGCAACTAACACTTTTGCTTTCTTTTACATACAAAAATGAAATGAGCGATCAAAATAAAAGACATGGAAAAACCTTAAATGCACACTGCTAAGTAAAGAAACCAGTCTGAAACAGCTAATACTGTATTTATAATACTGTACTTATATGACATTCTGGAAATGGCACAACTAGAGACAGTTAAAAAGATCAATGTTTGCTAGTGATTCAGGGGAGAGGGATGAGCAGGTAAAGCATAAGCAACCTGTTAGGACACTGAAATGATTTTGATACTGCAATGGTGGATCTATATTATGCATTCATCAAAATCCAGAGACTTGTATAACACAAAGAGTAAAACATCATGCAAAACATGCAAAACAAGGAGAACTCAACCAGCACTTACTGATGATGTTTAACAGGAAAAGAATTACATGCAAAACATAAGAATATTGAGGATACTTTTTTTTTTTTTTAAAGAACCTATTTGCAAGTCTGACTTGTTTTCAAAACACTACAATGGTTTAGTGATAAAAGCAGTTTAGCTGTCTGGTTATCACTGGCTATGCCAAAAGACATGAGCCAGCCTTACTCTTTATTTTCTCTAATTTTACCACTTTTTCACTTACTAAGTTATTTGAACATGAAATGGATGAAAAAAGTGAAAAGTGTTAGTTGCTCAGTCATGTCTTTGTGATGCCATGGACTGTAGCCTGCCAGGCTCCTCTGTCCATGGAATTCTCCAGGCAAGAATACTGGAGTGGGTTGTCATTTCCTTCTCCAATGAAATGGATGGATTTTTCTAATGACAAGCCACAAATTTACAAAGAAAAATTTGAACATGTTTGCAGTGTTCAAAATACGAAGGAAATCTTTTTTTATCCCGGAAGATTCCAACAGAATGTGATCAATCTACATACTTCACCATAAACAGGACAGGGCAGGACGTTCAGACTGACGGTGAAGAAGGAGCAAGTCACATCACTCAATGTTTAACAACACTCTTCTGTTCTGATCAGGTGAGCCAGCATTAAGAAATGACACAATTATGAAAATGAATCCTTGCCTCCATCAACAAACAACAGCTCGGAATAACAACATAAGGAAAGTGTGCTCCACAGTGAAAGCTTTTATTTCATTTCCAACTCTTGTTAAACAGGGCTGCTTAGCTGGCTTTCACTATAAACTTAAGTATAAATTTGCTCTCCTTGTCACTATAATTAGACTTTAATTTTAAAAAAAAGGAAGTCCATACAAATATCTACTGCAACATACAAACCTGTCATGTTATCTGTATGTTTTTTCAGTTAAGAGTATAGCTTGTACTTTTTATCTAAGTTTTAAAATCTACCAGGTCGCAATTTTTTAACTACACACTAGTATCCGCATCCTGAAAAAGATTATTAGAAAAGAAAAAATGTAGCAAAATTTTGATAACTGACTAACTCTAAGGTTCACAATACTGTCCTGTTTACTACTGTGTGTTTGAAAGATTTCAAAATAAAAAGAATTAATTAGCAGTGCTCACCTTTTATCTTTTTAAAAACTTATAGCAACCAGAAGCTAATTTACTTACTTACAGTTTACTACTGAAGCTATTGTTTCAATTACACACTTTCTGTGTAGTAATTTATTAACAATAATTTCTAAGTGCAAAAATCTTTACATAGAGAAGAAAACCAAACATGTGATCCAAAAAAACGCTACTGACTGAACATGTCTCCTTGAGCACCCTTTATCTTCTCCCTCTTTCTCATCTATTTAAAATGAAGCTAATACACTCTACTACAGATGGGTCTTGGAGGAGGAGATGATGGGTATGAAAAGAACTTTGTGAAAAATGAAAGCGTGAGTTCTATACAGATAATCATGCTCACTCTCAGGTAGCTATAATTACCTTTACGTCATTGTTTCCCACAGCAATTCCTATTTCTGCCAGGTCTTTTAGTAAAGATGCCATCATCTCTGCTGCTCTTTTTTTCTGGTGGTTGGTCATTTCTTTAAGTTTCTGAAGCTCAGCATCTATACTTGCTAAACTTGCCTAATAGAACAAAACACGAAAGGTACAGTGAAATCTATTAAATGAAAGATCAAATATTGACAGGTATTTTCATTCAGTACACACAAAACCATTATTTTCTGCTTTCATTTTCTTGAATTCTCTACTGAGCTCTGGGCTAGCTCTCTGCTTAAATTTAAAATGTATCTCAGGCCTAAGATGATCATGTAAAGTAGCCACATTGTAGCTCCATCAAGAGCAGACAGTTTGTATTACTCCACTAATTTTTGAGATTGGATGTTTTATATACAGAAATGGAAAACTTTCAATTATTAACTAGATTTGATTTTCATTTATTATCTTTGGAAACAGTCTGAGAAAATATATGTTAGTATGGAACTGACAGTCTTGTAGATGGCTGATAAGTTTTATCTGCTTTTTATATAGTATTTAGTTTCTGAAAAGAATTGACCTGATAATTACTATTACTTTTGTACTATGATACATGCAATTGTCCAAGAGACAGTGAAGTAGCATTACTATATGAGTTTAATTACTATAATTATAAATTTAAAATAATAGCTGGCTTACCAGCTAATTTTGAAAATCCAACTGAATCTGGCTGCTTTAAAACTATTCATTGTGTCATAGATTATATACTGTATTTTTAATGCAAGTTATTGACTTTTAATCGGTATCTTTTAATAAAGATACCGTTGTTTCAGCTGCTCATTTCTTCTGGTCATTTCCTTAAGTGTCTGAAAACCAGCAGATTGTGAGTTCACTCAGTTTGATCTACAATATACTACAAAGTTCAAATTACCAGACAATATCTCTAAAAACTGAACAGCAATACTCTTAAGTATATAAAAAGATGCAGACCATTTTAGGGATTTCTAACTCCTTACCAATACAGTGCTCATATATAAACTGGGACACAAAAAGAACAGTCATAAAGGCTGAAATCAGTGGCTAAGGACCAACTTACAATTTACAGAGTTTTAGGAAACTCCTATCGTTTGTCCAAAAAGAAATTAGGTTTGTTAATGATGCAACTCAGTTAAGAGTTATAAAAGCATTTTGATTTCCACAGTATTAATTATAACTTCAAGCTAAATGTAACTTTGGAGATCAAAAAGGGAAGAACTTTTCCAGGAAGAGAAAGACTTTTAAAAATGTCATTTCATAGCACTGATTGCTTTCCTTTAAACACTTGATATGACAGGCAAACAACTAGTGAGCACTGATCCTGTGTCCAACTTTAAATACGATTTCTAAACAAGAAGCCAGCATTAACAACAAAACTTTAAGAAAAAGAGAGCTCATCAATGTGATGCTCAAAATATAGCAGAAGCAGTTACAGTTGTATACTATTTCTGGCATTACTGCCAGAGGGCAGTGATTCTTGCCTTAGGGTGACGAAAACAAAAATCTTCATTCCCTGGGGAACCATGATGAAGCTATTACACTGTCCTAGAAGACACTTGGGCCAGGTACTGGAAATTTAACAGTGAACAAAACATAAATTACGTGAAGTCATATATCCTGCTAGTTTGCTTCTTGTGCACATTTTTAAAATCATAGTTTGAACAGTTGGCTAATAACTTTACCGGGCAACTAGTAGTCAACTTTTTTTTCTTTTAACAGTAGAATAATATTTGGAGTAGGCAATATGTAGCCAATTAAAATGCCATTTTAATTACATATTAATAGACCTTTAGAAACTAAAAAATAACCCTCTTCCTCTACCTTAAAGCTTCATATATGGGAGGAAATAAAGTTGACACTTGAGTTCTTGAAGAACTGATGTTACCAGTCTTCAGCTTTTACTGAAATAATTTACTCAGGTAACTTTTCAATTAAGAATACTTGTACTAAAGTATTAAGAAAGAAAATTGTATCCTACCGATTTCTGATTCAGCTCATCACTAAGTAATTCATATTCCTTAGTTTTGTCTTCAACTTCCTGAGACTTCTGATCATAGTTGACAGCAAGCTCTTCCAAGGCTTGTAAAACTTCCTTTACTTCTTCCTTAGAGGCATCATTTTCTGCCTGAAGGCGATTCAGCTCAGTCTGCATATTATCTTGATCTCTTCTGGTAGATGCCAGAAGCTGTAGGAAGGAATAAAAATATCTATTTTATCCAAAGTACACTGAGTAACTGGTTTTTAAAACATACACAAGTTTAAAAATAAAAAATCAAAACCTTTTATCACTTGCTAACCAAAAAGGGAATGAAATGTGGGCATTACTATACATGGTAACATTTATTCATTCAACAGATTTACTGAATACCTACTGTGTGCACATTCTGTGCTCAACACTGTGGGAGATGGAAAAAATCTAGTGGAAGAGACACAGATACACAAACGAATGCAATATAAAATGAAATGTTAGAGCCATAATGGGGACAGGACATGACAAAGTGCTTGGTAGTATAAGGAAAGGGGATATTTCTGGATGGGTATTTATGGGGAAGGAGGCTAGAATAGGAAAATTTTTGTCAGGTGCATACTAACAGAAAGAAAAAGACACAAGGCTCCTAACAGTGTACACAGAAAAAGAAATCAGTAGATGCTTTAAAAGTTTAGGTTTTCTTTCTTTTTTAGGGCAGCAGAGGGTGGCATCTGAGTTATGTCTGAGGAAAATATGGTATCAGCAAATAAAATCTAAACTGAAAGAAGCCAAGAGACTCTTAGGAGGATACTGCGATCATGTAGGTCAGTTGCTTTGAAGTAGGGGCATCTGGAATTTGTAGTTTTCCAATGGGACAGAATGCTAATGCCACTTAGAAGTGGGAGCCAGGGATGCCAACTGTCCTGTAAAGTGGACAGAACACTATAAATGAAGAATTATGCAAATGATACCAGTGGCCCTTTGAGAAACGATGCTACCAGAGTTGAAACAAATAAGATGATTCAACCAGGATTAATTTGACTGATGGTGGATATCTCCTGGGCTTTCCTTGTAGTTCAGCTGGTAAAGAATCTGCCTGCAATACAGAAGACTTGGGCTCGATCCCTTGGGTTGGGAACATACCCTGGAGAAGGGAAAGGGTACGTACCCCAGTATTGTGGCCTCAAGAATTCCATGGACTGTACAGCCTATGGGGATTGCAAAGAGTCGGACACGACTGAGTGACTTTCACTTTTCAGACACCTCTTACTGAAGTTATACAGTCTTTGCTCCTATCCCCAAAAGGAACCTCAAACAAAGGACCATTTTTCAATTATCTCCCATTCTTAAATTGAAGAAAGTGGGGAAAACCACTACACCATTCAGGTATGATCTAAATCAAATCCCTTATGACTACACAGAGGAAGTGAGAAACAGATTAAAGGGACTAGATCTGATAGACACAGTGCCTGATGAACTAAGGATGGAGGTTTGTGACACTGTACAGGAGATAACAATCAAGGCCATCCCCAAGAAAAAGAAATGCAAAAAAGTAAAGTAGCTGTCTGAGGAGGCCTTATAAATAGCTGTGAAAAAAAGAGAAGCAAAAAGCAAAGGAGAAAAGGAAAGATATTCCCATTTGAATGCAGAGTTCCGAAGAATAGCAAGGAGAGATAAGAAAGCCTTCCTCAGCGATCAGTGCAAAGAAATAGGGGAAAACAATAGAATGGGAAACACTAGAGATCTCTTCAAGAAAATTAAGAGATAGCATGGGGACATTTCATGCAAAGATGGGCTAGGTAAAAGACAGAAATGGTATGGACCCAACAGAAGCAGAAGATATTAAGAAAAGGTGGCAAGAATACACAGAAGAACTGCACAAAAAAGATACCAAGGGAACATTTCATGCAAAGATGGGAACAATAAAGGACAGAAACAGTATGCTGTGAAAGTGCTGCACTCAATATGCCAGCAAATTTGGAAAACTCAGCAGCGGCCACGGGACTGGAAAAGGTCAATTTTCATTCCAATCCCAAAGAAAGGCAATGCCAAAGAATGTTCAAACTGTCACACAGTTGCCCTCATCTCACACGCTAGTTAAATAATGCTTAAAATTCTCCAAGCTAGGCTTCAGCAATACATGAACTTCCAGATGTTCAAGCCAGTTTTAGAAAAGGCAGAGGAACCAGAGATCAAATTGTCAACATCTGATGGGTCATCAAAAAAGCAAGAGAGTTCCAGAAAAACATCTATTTCTGCTTTATTGACTTTGCCAAAGCCTTTGAGTGTGTGGATAACAATAAACTGTGGAAAACTCTGAAAGAGATGGAATACCAGACCATCTGACCTGCCTCTTGAGAAACCTGTATGCAGGTCAGGAAGCAACAGTTAGAACTGGACATGGAACAACAGATTGGTTCCAAATAGGAAAAGGAATATGTCAAGGCTGTATGCTGTCACCCTGCTTATTTAACTTAAATGCAGAATACATCATGAGAAACGCTGGGCTGGAGGAAGCACAAGCTGGGCTCAAGATTGCCAGGAGAAATATCAATAACCTCAGATATGCAGACACCACCACCCTTATGGCAGAAAGGGAAGAACTAAAGAGCCTCTTGATGAAAGTGAAAGAGAAGAGTGAAAAAGTTGGCTTAAAGCTCAACATTCAGAAAACGAAGATC
>ML663575.1:9881527-9948473 GCA_007570785.1 Antilocapra americana
GGAGAAGACTCTTGAGAGTCCCTTGGACTGCAAGGAGATCCAACCAGCCCATCCTAAAGAAGATCAGTCCTGGGTGTTCACTGGAAGGTCTGATATTGAAGCTGAAACGCCAATAACTTTGGCCACCTGATGAGAAGAGCTGACTCATTTGAAAAGACCCTGATTCTGGGAAGGATTGGGGGCAGGAGGAGAAGGGGACAACAGAGGATGAGATGGCTGGATGGCATCACTGACTCAATGGACATGGGTTTGGGTGGACTCCGGGAGTTGGTGATGGACAGGGAGGTCTTGTGTGCTGCGGTTCATGGGGTCACAAAGAGTTGGACATGACTGAGCAACTGAACTGATATGATATTAAAAGTAAATGTGTTAGGTGAAACACATTACACGAGGCCTTGTAGGATAATAAATGTATGCAACATGTTTGTATTTGGGACTTTAAACAAAGCTTAAAACTTTTATATGGTAACAGAGATTATGGAATAGTCAATCTTCAAATACTTACTGAAAACTATAATCTAGGCTCTCTAGACCTGGGAATAAGGGATAGAACCAGGATTAGGTGATTTATATAGGCACCAGGCTATCATTAAAGTAATAACAGTGTTATCAAGTAGAAAAATAATCCCTTCCTGCCTACCTCAAAGTCCATTCCTGACTTTTGCTTTCTGGAGTGATCTGCCAATATTTTTTATAAAAAAAGTATAAACATACAGAAAAACAATGAATTTTACAGTGAACAACCCTATAATCAGTACTAAGATTCTATCAGTAACATTTTATCATTTCACTGTTTGTCTTAATCATGTATTTATCCACCCATTTTATTTATTAAATGCATTTCAGAGATTTCAGCACATTTCCATCTAAATACTCCAACATGCATACACCATTGGCTAGAACTCAATGTTTCGCAGTTTTTTTCTTCAGAGGTAAAATTTACAATGAAATGCACATATTTTAAAAGTATAGACCTTTAACAAACAAACACAAATAATACTCTTCTCTTTGAAAACCCCAGAGAGTACGCATCTATGAGCAATAAAGTTAGGCACCTTTGGAACTGGCTCTTGTTTGCCTTTTCAGCTCAATCTCCCATTATCCTTCTCCTCACACTGTTTTTATTGGTAAAAATGGCTGAATTTTACAATTTCATATGGTTCAACATCATAGTCATACCACAGTGTATGTCTTCCCTCAACACGGGTGATCCTTTCCACATGTTGACAGTCTTAGCCCATAGGCATCTCTGGAGGGCACACCTCACTCTCCTTCCTATTCCTGTGCACCCTCAAATACTTGTTGAATGATTATTATTAACAATGAAACAAAGAATCTCTCTCATCTTTCTAAACAGTTCTGCCCCTACTTTTGCCTTTCTTGTGAGAAATAGATGGAGATGTAACTATGGAGAAATAATACTTTCATACTTTGTAAACAAGAGAAACATACTTAGCAAGTCAGGCAATAGCTTATCACCTCGTAAAAGTCACTTAATCTCTTTGAACTGCAGCTTTCTCATCAGCAAAAATGTCTGCTCAGGGTAAGGCTGTGAGAATTAGAAGTCGTCATATAAAATTATTACTGCTGACATTTGAAAGCATTATGTGTCAGGCTCTATGCTGTTCAGTCACTAAATCATGTCTAATTCTTTGCCATCCATGGACTATAGTCCACCATGGTCCTCTGTCCATGGCATTTCCCAGCCAAGAATACTGGAGTGGGTTGCCATTTCCTTCTTCCAGGGCATCTTCCCAACCCAGGGATAGAATCTGCAACTCCTGCATCTGCAGGTGGATTCTTTACCACTGAGCCACCAGGAAAGCCCCGAGGCTCTAAAAATCTTTCATGTATTAATGTGTTTAATTTTCACAAAACTCTATGCAAGGCACTATTATATTCCCATTTACAGATGAGAAAACTGAGAAACTGTGGCCTATAGTTCCACAGCTAGGCATCCCAGACAGTCTTGGCTCCAAAGACACGCTCTCTTAGCTACCATACTATATTCTCAAGGAACAGAAGAACCAAAATAAACACACTGCAGGCTACATTTGGAAAAATTAAGATGGATATAGTGGCAGACAGTCCAGGGCAGGAAGCTATAGTGGGAAACTAGGGTATCTGAGGAGGCCTGGTAAAATGCCTGGCAAACAGCAAATGCCGAATAAATGACAACTACTTTACACTGGGGAAACCAATTGGTAGACATCACTCAGGTTCAGAATTCAAGAGAATACAAGCAGAAACCATGTTCAAAATTTAAAAAAAAAATTTATCTAATGAATCTACAAAAAGGAAAAGGTTATAGCCCTATACATAAGCTAAATACTTGTACAGAAATTTATGAAACAACGTAACCCTGGTGGGCGCTCCGGGACCCAGAGAACACTAGCTGCTCTCACCTCACACCTGGCAGCTTGCTCCTCGGGTCAACGTCTCGGGAGAAACACCAGCTCACCTGTCACTGTGTTGATCCCTGCCTACCAGTTTCTAACTATGGCCCTCTACTTGATCTGTGTGCCAATGAGTGCCCCAAGTCCAACCCACCATGATTTAACTGATTTTCTGTCCTCACTCCATCATTCTTCCCCACCTCGTCACTCTCCTCAAATTTATATATTTATTAGAAACTCTACCTCACTTGTATCTTGTCCAGGACAAGTCTTACCGGCTACTACAACCAGGCTCCTCCAAAGTGGTAAAGAGTTTCTGGGAGAAGATAAAAGGAAAATGTCATAGCCCCATGATATCTTTCTATAAATTACAAAGCTGGCATAGGAGAGAGACAGAAACCTTCTATTTTAACAGTTGCTTGAAACCTGATTTTATAGAGTGAAACTATCTATGTAGGTTATGAATTATCCCAAATTCAGCTGTGGCTGAGTGAACTAAGAAAGTACTTTCCTTTCTTAGAGGATAAAGGAAATTAACAGCAGTTGCTATCTGTTATATCATTTACTTCCTACCAGGTCCTGAGTGAAGACCTTTATCTTTTTAAATCCTTACACTATGCTTATCATGGATGAAACGAAGACTTAGAAAGCTTGGGTGACTTTGCTAAAAAGTGGCAAAGTGCAGATCAGTTTGCCTGATCACACTGCTAAGAAGGGAACTACCACTCAAAACTTGGTTCCAAACAGTAAAGGAGGAATCTTCTGTAAAAGGTAAAAAGTAGAAGGGATCAAAATGTTGAGGAAAAGGACAGAGATTTCAAAAAAAGAAGAATGAAGTCATCTTAGAGTTGTAAATAGTAATGAAATAGAATAAAAGGTAGTGAAACAAGTACCCTAGATGTCCGGAAAACAGACCACAGAGTTGTGAGAAAGCAGGTATGAGCCTCTTGTTAACAGACTATGTAACCGAGAATGTACAAAGAGATAAAATCACTGGAACAATATGAGAAAGGTAAAGCCCAGGATAAGCGAATTTCACAAAAACAAAAACTAAGGCCCTAAAGAGAGCTTTTAAAATGTTCAGAAGAAGAATAATGAATGAGTAGACTTGCAATGCCTAAAAGAGATGACTATGTCAATGAATGACATATTACTATTTTCTACACCATCTGCAAAATAGATAGATAAAACAGAAGAAATATCGCTAAGAGGGAGTTTGGGACTGAGGTGGGTAGGATGGTCAAAGAAAGGTTTTTAAAAAATGAGCTCAAGTTTCTAGTTTTAAGAGAATTACATCCCAAGGACAAACATTTCACAAAAGTCACAGAGAACGGAGGTACAAGAAGATGACTAACTTGCAAATGCTACACTAATTTTCAAAAAGTGAAAAACGATGGATTCTGGGAACCGCAGACAAATATACCAAAATTTCAGTAAGGAAAAACTATGGCTGAACTAATCTCACTTTACTGTTTGATCACTCAACTAGTACGTGAGGAAAAACCAGTCATGATTTCACTAAAGGACGCAAGCTTTCCATCATATTCTTGAGGATATGTTGCCAAGCTAAGAACTAGACAAATGTACAGGTAAGAGAATCTGAAGTTGATTAAACACCAGCTGTGATTAAATAACCACCGACAGTCTTATTCCATTTTTCGAAGATTAGGCTAAGGACCATAGTCCATTAAGTACTTTTAAATGATTCACAGTAATACTTTCCAAACTCCAGTGTGCTTAATGACCTTAAAAAAAAAATGCCTTCAATATCCTTGACACCATAACAGACTTATCAAAATAGGCTGACAGCCAATTTAGATCCTTAGTACAGATAACTGTAAAAACAAAACTCAAAACAGGATTATGAGGTAAAATGAACAGAATAGAATCTGCACTTTAAAGGCTTGCACACAGATTTTAAAACCTACAACACTCAAGTGCAGACTGGGTCTAATGCTGGCTGGAGCAGATATAAAAATGATTCATACATTTAAATAGCCCATGAATTCATGAATCAATAACTTTTACATTATTAAAAAAGCTAAAGTAATCTTACGCTGTACTGATGACAAAACTACACCAAAATCGAAGAATGTAGCATAACTGCATCCCTGACAAAGAGATCCATCTGGAAAACTATTTGATGTTTACAACAAAAGATAATGCTGCCTATTCCTCTTTCTTGCCATTGTTTACAGAATCACCAGCTAATTCTCCCTCCTGTCCACCATCTCACACCAATCCCATTCCTACTGTAACCCTCGGTGGTTTCATGTAAAAGTAGTACTAGATGTCCGTGTACTAGATGACAGCCTGACCTCTCAGATCCTTACCATAATTTTCTCCACGATCTTATCCTTTTCTCCTTTAGATACCAAGTCCATAGTCCACACTCCTTTCATTAATAACTGCACTGCCTTCCGAGCATCAAGTATTCACTTCCTTTTACTCCTTCTATTACCCTGATTTCAACAAACCTTTGACTCCACTGAGACTATAACAGAGTAACCTTACCACCTTTTTTCACTGTCCCATAATAAATCAGCCCCTTCCCTAGCAACCTGCATCCTTCTCTCCCTCAGCCAGCTTAGATTCCACAGTTCACCATTAGCATCCCTCTCCTGACCTCTCCTTCTTGTGTACTTCCTGGCAAAACACAACTGGGTAAACTCAACTCTCTGGCAGCTAACCTCAAGTGAACTCTTAATGATACCTGGCAATTTTGCCACATCTCCCTAATCCATTCACTTACACACTGCTAGACGACTTCATACCTTTTCCTCGCACTTCCTCCCCCATCCCCTCTCTCTGTTAACAACTCTGTTCCCTGTATCAGAGACAAAATGGAATTAATATGAAATGAACATTTTCCTTCCATCACAGGTATGGACCTACTTCTACCCATAAACTCTTGTTTCCTCCTGTTACTAGATGAAATGTCTGTGTTCCTACTTAATCCTAACCTAACCACCTGATACTGAATCCCAACCCCACTAGCTCGGTGAACAATACAAGACAGCTGCTGCCTCAATCTGAGAAGTATTTTTTAACAATTAGAGCTGTCAAAGAGTGAAAGAAATCATTTCACAAAGCAATAGTTATTTAATTATCAGATGATTTTGATATAAGACGTTTCTGCACTAACTGGAAGTATTAATAAATCCAGAAAATCACACCACCCTCTCAGCTCTAAGATTCTGTTTTTAGAAAATATCTTAGCATAGGTTAATGGTATTAGTGGGAATGTACATACTTTTCTCATCTTTGGCACCTCTGAATTCCTCAAGGTCTCTCAATTGACTACAGGGCAAGTCCCTAGGGAAGGAGTCCCTGGGGAAGGAATAACAGTGGAACGGGAGAATGACAGGCTGCCACATTTCTATTATTTTATAGAAACTTGTCTAGTAATTTTGTCTTCATTCTCATGCTGCTGTATTTCTAGAACAGCTACCTTAGAAACTCTCTTGGGAATATTTAATAGAACTGCATATTCCAAGGATATGTGTACAACATTGTAATTCTCGTAACACCCTTCAATAGGCATTGTACATAAATTATTTCATGAAATTTAAGCAATAGGGTTTAACTATATCTGACCTTTTTATTATTTGAACTTCCACAACTAACTAAAAAGAAAGGGAAGGTAAAATGAAAAAAAAAGAAAGCTGGGTAAACGGAAGAGATCACAAACAAAACTGGACTTACACTGCTGAGATGACTTAGAAGGTACAATATATTTACCTTTAACAATCTTCTTTGCACAGTCATTATACACTTGCTCTTGAGATGTGTTTGACTGGAACACCCGGTCAAATGCATAAGGCTTGGACTAAAAAACAGAAACAAAAGTTTCAACCACACAAATTAAATGTGAACAGACATTTCTAAGCTCCTTTAAAGATATCACCAAATAAATAACCTTCAAAATAGGATACTTACTATGCATCACTTAGAATCTTTTTGGAAAAGTCCTTACTTAGGGCCCAGGAACAAACCCACTACAATAAACTCCACAAAACTAAGTATGTCTGTTTTAGTCTTTGTTGTATTTCCAAGGCCCAGCACAGAAATTAAGTGTCACTATGGTGGGCACTCATACTGTTGAGTGATTTTTACTTAATGAGTGTCTTTTCTGGCAGACAGAGACTCTATTTTCAACATTGACTCATCCTGCAAATAAGGAATTAGAATAGTGAAAGGTCCAAAAGTTGTAAACGACAAAATTAAAATTCAATCTCAAGTCTCCTTTCAGTTCAGGTTTCCTTCCATTCAGCTTTTCAGTGTAGTGCAACAGCATTTCAACTGTTCATCCATTTAAATATTTATGGAATGCCAGTTATGCTGGACACCATGCTAGAAGGATGACCATGACAGATTCACGCTCTGCTTTAGTGGAAATAACAACGGGGCAGATATCAGATAAATAATTAAGTGACTAGAATTCCATCCTGCACAACAGGGTGCTTCAGAAGGGCTATGATAACACTTAGGGGAGAACCTGAGACTGGGGAAGGCAGAAGAACAGCAGAGAATCACTCTGGAGAAGGGATGTTAATGAACCGAAGAATAAAGAGCACAACTGTCAGTCTTGTCAATGTTACTCACCAGGGAGAGTGAGTGTGGGGAAGTACTCCAGGCATTGGGAACAAGATGCTTAAGGATCCTGAGACTGAAAGGAACTTGGAGCATCAAGAAACCAAAGAATGTTGTTCAATCTCAAGTGCAAGGATGCACAAATCAAATGTCAACATGGTTAAAAAGGCAACTAACATTTTAACATCATTTTTAAGTTTTGATTTTGTGGGTCCCTTAAAGGACCTAGAGGACACAATGAGTACAGCTGATACAGCTTGGGAGGGAGCCAGAGGCAAGAAATGAAAATCAAAGAGTATACTATCCCAGAGAAGGCAATGGCAACCCACTCCAGTTACTCTTGCCTGGAAAATCCCAGGGACGAGGGAGCCTGGTGGGCTGCCGTCTATGGGGTCGCACAGAGTCGGACACGACTGAAGCGACTTAGCAGCAGCAGCAAACTATCCATGCAAGTCAAGGAAGAATTTTCAAGGAGGAAGTGACTGTCTCATACATAGTGGAGAGGTCAAGGCAAAATTGATAAGACTCCAATGACAAAGATCAGACTGGTAAAGAGGTGAAAAAAAGAACAGGACGTAACTGAACAGAAACCTAGCTGTGGCTCAAAGAAAGCTATGTTTTATAATGGGCAAGATCCGAGCAAGTTTAAAAGCTGGCAGGAACAATTAGTAATCTGAGAGAGGAAGTAAGCATCTAAAGATGACAGAGGGAGCATGAAGGTTTTCAGCACTGAAAGTAAGTGTGTGCCAGCTCTCTAGTCTCTTCTAAAGTAAAGGAAGGAAGTTGGGCCCCAAAATAAACAATTGTGACCCCAGAAAAAATCCTTAACCTTGTAGAATACTGCCTAGGGTCTTAGCTAAAAAAGATCATAGTTTTTAGAAACTATACCCCACAATTCCCCTCCCCAAAGCTTGGGATAACACTAACAGTGACACAAACAGCCCCTAAAGGCCAAAGCCATTCCCAATTCCCCTTCTGGCCTCCCGCCAGGCAGGCTGGAAGCTAACCACTTGCAACCTGACTCTCCATGCAACTACTGACCACACGACCCAGCTCTAGATACTATGAAGTGACAGTCTGCTGGGAGGTGTCCGAGAATCACCTCAGCCAAAGCTGCCCTTTCTCCTTTCTGGGATGACTGTCTGGAACTGGAGCAGCTATCTTGCAAACAAGACAGATATGATGATGAAAAGTCAATAACTAAGGATGACAGAGGGAAACAGAGTCAGCAAGGAGTAAAGGCCCATCTCCAGACTTTCTATGTGAGAAAAATAATCTCTTATTTATTTAAACCACCATTAGTTTGTTTGTTTTCTCTCTGCAGCTGAAAGCATTCCTGAAGGATATACTCAGATGACCTCACTTTGGCATCAATTAAATGTAGGCTTCTCAATGTCTGATTATTCTTTGGCTACAAGACACATAAAGTGTCCTTCTGCTAAGATTCCGAGACACTGACGTTCAAATCTACTATTTCATTGATGGCACAAGATGTATTCATGATAATTCCGAAAACACAAGTATAAAATAACAGAAGTAAACTGTATTTATATTTTGTTCTATCAAAAAAAAATTTTCCTCTCTTCATTTACTCAGCAAACATTTCTTTAGTATCTATAAGGGATGAGAACTGATGCTGAAGCTCCAATACTCTGGCCACCTGATACAAAGAGCGACTGACTGGAAAAGACCCTGATGTTGGGAAAGATTGAAAGCAGGAGCAGAAGAAGAAAACAGGATGAGATGGTTGGATGGCATCACCGATTCAATGGACAAGAGTTTGAGCAAATTCTAGCAGATAGTGAAGGACAGGGTATCCTGGCATGCTGCAGTCCATGGGGTTGCAAAGAGTCAGAGATGACTTAACAACCAAACAACAACATGGTATGAGATATTGTAAACGAGTAACACAATTTTAGCAATGACATTTAATTAGTATGAGAGTAGGGTACAAAGAATAACAGAGGAAAAGGATGGATAAATTCTTGAACACTAAGATAAGCACTTACATACAAGGACTGAAAAAGTGATCAGTAATGTTAACTGAATTGAAACAGAGACTGCCTCCAGCATTAGAGAATTCACGGATAATTCTAATTTTGCTTGAAGAAGCAAGTTAATCAGTAGATGTTAGGTAATAGTATGACAACTGCATCCCTCCAAAATAAGGTAAATGATACTTTATTAAAATAAACATTTACAAAATAAAAAGAACACCACTGAAGCCCTATCTTCATTTTTACATCAATTAAAAAAGAAACTGCTCACAAACATGTAGAAAGAGATATGCCAAAAATAAAAGGTAATATAAAGTCTGTCTCAAAAGCTGATACTTTGTGCAGCTATTTACTCAGGCATCACCTCACAGCAAATATGCAAACTACCACTGTAATAGAATAAGAATATGAGCATGCAAACATAAAAATAATAAAGCTGGGATTGAGTGACTTTTTAAAGTTGGTGGTGGTGGTTTAGTGGCTAAGTTGTGTCTGAAGTTATACCATTGTTAAATAAAAAACTAACTTAAGTGCTTAGTATTAAGTTGACAAAATAGCCTTAGTTTAATTCCAAAACTGAATTATAATTTTCTTAAATAAAGCAAATGTGATCCTGGTTTCCTAGATGAAAAATGAGACTTGTGAAACATAGAAACTATTTCTAATGGTCTATAACAAAGGTACATCTCATAACTAATAATCTTTCAAATACGCACTCATGATTTGGATATCCATATCTTAAAAAATGTGGCCCTTGGTCTTGAAATATACATTATGCAGCCTTTAAAAATGTGTATCTTCAAAAATACTTCAACTCACAAGATGTTTTCACATCTAACTTAGGCTTCAAGGGGACAAAACCAAACAGGAATGTTTATTTACCTTAGATTTCTTAAACTGAGTGGTTCCTATCTCAATCTGCACAGACCAGGCTGAACTCCAAATTTGGTTACAATGGACACACTTCTGGCAGGAATATGTCTTTCTCTGGAATTCTGAATAGTGATTTTCAGATCACATGGGATTACATCATATCAGATTTTCCTTAGTTAGACATTGATTGATTTCCTTAGTTAGACATTGATTCCTAACATTCTGCAACTGTAAAGGTATATTATGATAGATAGCTCCTTTTTTCAATTTTCATATATAAGGTAATTAGGATGGAACACCAAGTTATCCTTCATTTGAAAAGGGAAACTGTGCTGTGCTGGAGGTAAGAACTAGGTCTAATTTCAATGAACCACAACAGTCTGTTTTGGGTTCCGGCAGCCTCTACAGTATACCATATAAGGAATGATAGTTAGTAAAGATACTTGATGCAAGGATGCATGTTCCACTTTTATGATACATAAACAGATGAAGGAATAACTTTTCTTATTGATTTCTTTTATTCAGTGTTTTCAGCTGGCTCCTTTGAACTACAGAAAGCGTTTTCCTTGTGACCCGGTTTTTGTGGACCACAAGTTTGCTTATCTAAAGCAAACAGTTTTACCATATCACTGTCAAAGATCTTCAAAAATAAACATTTCTATTTCATTCAATATATGATATGTATAGGACTTCACTGAGCATTTAATTAAAAAAAAACAAAAACCTGTACAAAGGCTGCAAAGCACAGAAAAACACTGCAAGATTACACAGCCATGGGGTCACATCACATTAAAATCACTGACTACGTGAGTAACAGGAAAAAAGTTTGGACAATATATTGAAAACTGAACTCAGATGAAAATCAGAATCCTAAAAAATTATCTTCTTTGTGAGCACTGATTATACTTACAATTCGGTAACACTCTAAAATACTTAGTTTTTAAATTTTGATTTAACCAGAAGGCTGTGTACAAAATGTTTTTAAATTATTTCAGACAATTTAATTTTAAATGCTGCACCGCAGCAATTACTTCTTAATCTATTTACTTTGAATCAGGGTCAGTATCCAGTAAAATGAAGAATAAACAAGAGATGACTTTACTTAGAGGTTTTCTATTTCCACTTCTAGCTGCCGTTACAAATTCTCAGACAACTTTAAAAAAAAATTAAAGAATGCACTTAAAAATTTTTTTAAAAAAGAGATCTCAGAGTAATTATTGACTTCTATATGCAAAAGATTGGTTTCTGAAAATAATGAACTAAACCTGCCGCCTCACATTTTCTAAAGCTATATCACACTCAGTTGTTAATATACTTCTGCTTATACTTAAACAAACAAAAAAACCCCAAAAAGACTAAAATGCTTACCAGTTTATCTAAAGGCCAACTAACTGTACATTACTGATTTATGACTCAATTACTTCTCCATGATGTTTAATATCACCACTTAAAATGATTTAATTACTAAGGAAACCTAAGTAATGAACTTAAAATAACTTTATCCAAAGCAAACAACCTAAAATAGATGTGTGCTTCCTGTGGTAATTATTTATTTTCTTTTAACTCTTTCCTTGTATTTTATGCCATATTTGGCCTGCAACAGAAGGCTGTCTTCTAACATAACCATAAAATGTTTTGTGAATCCTAAATCTTAACATTACAATAACAAAATCTTGATAATACTATAGGTTTGGGTAAATACCCATTAAAAGATATGTGAAGAAATAAGACAGCCTTAACATAAATCTGAAAGGAAAATATGTCAGCCACTGTAGAGGCTGAGTAATCATAAGAATTCTATGAGAAACTAATAGCCTACTAGTGTTGGCCAACTAACAACCCAGGCCTAGTGAGCATCCTCTGAAATCACGTAAAATATCTCATCCTGAAGGAATGCATAACTTCTTGGCCTCTCCATAACGTCATTTATAGCAAGGGTTTTTCTGTGGACTTGTTAACAAAGAATCAGCCTGAGAGTCTTCACACAGTGCTGGCAGTTATTAGAAACCTAATGACTTGTTTGCCAAAACCCTCCTGAGCAATGTGGAGCTATGACATTAATCTTCTAGAGCCAAACTTGGAAACTTTCACATAATAATTCTAAGAAACTTGAATTCTGTCTTACATGTCAATGCTTCTAACCTTCAATGTTCCATCTCCTGTGATATTTCTGTCCTATTTCCATATTAATATATTCAAACTTATGCTAAATAGAAAGGCGAAAAAGCACTAAAATTGGGGAATGTAATAGCAATGTAGAAAGATAGCATCAGCAAGAAAGATGAATTTAATTTTTTGTCAGAGTTCACTGTTCTGTAGGCAGTATTCTTATTCTCCATTTTAATCTTGAATTGGGAACTGTTTTCAAGACCTTTCTCGTAATGTTTCACATTACAAAAGACATTATCTCACCATCCTTGTGATTATCAAAGTCATTTTTCTTCAAGGCAGATTCTAATTGTAGAAGTAGGAATCTGATACTAACAAAAAATCTGGTTTACTTATAAAATTTTATATATATATTTTTAAAAATCTGCTTTTATAATACTTGATATACACACGAAAAGTTAACACTCTTTCCCGGAGTGCTACCCCATCAAACTCAGTGAGTCTCTCTGGGCATTTATTTAACCCAATATTCATAGGCGAGATCCGCGGGTGGATGAGACAAAATCAAGCGCTCCGATTTCAAAAGAAAACTACTTTTTACAGCCCTGGAGTCGCCATTTGTAACTGTAAACTCAAAAGCGGGTTGGGTGAACATTGAAGGTACCAGCATAACTGCGACTGTTAGGGTTTTCCTTCTCCCACGGAGGAAACAAGACGGTCTAACGCACAGTTAAAGATTTCTTTTAAGACTAAGTATCATTACTATTTAAGGTTCGGTAAGGCAGAGCCCAGCGTTCTCGGCCGAATTCTGATCTGACATTTTATGAATGATAAATCTGAGGGGGAGGGGGTTCGACACACCGACTGCATCTACATCAGAACCTGCAGGCGCACAGAAAGCCGGCGAACGAGCACGCAACTGGTTCCCCGACGGCTCCACCCGCGCCCCAGGTAGGGGAGTGCCCGGGACCCAGGGCGGGTGCCTCCCGTCCCCGGCGCTGCAGACCGAGGCGGGGCGACCCCGGAGCCCCCGAGGAGGCGCCGAGCCCCTCCCCTGGGCCGTTGGACCCCACTGGGGAGACTGGGGCGCCCCAAAGCTCGCTCTCCACTTCTCTCAACTCCCGGGGCGGCCGGGCCCGAAGGAGGGAGCCTGGGTAGGGAGAGGGGCACTCACCGCGATCATGACCGTGTCTTCTCCCTGAAACTTGGCGATGTACTTATCGCCGCGGTTCACCTCCGACTCGTTGAGCGGTCTGAAGCGACACATCACTTTGATGTTGCACTCGGCTGGGTCCGCCATCTTCCCGGCTGCCGGGGCCCGAGGCCGGGAGCCACTCCCCGCCGCTCAGTCTTGGAGGAAGTAGGCCGAGCCGAGGGGGCTAGCGTGGCGAAGGCCGAGGGCCCGCGGTTCGCGGCGTCGCGCTTCCCCAGCGGGGCGGCCGGGACCTGGGCGGCAGCGCCCGGGCCGGCACGGTCACCCACAGGCTCACTTCCGACCCATCATGGCAGCCATGGCGGCGGCGGCTCCTCAGCTTCTCTCTTGACTGGCGGGGCAGGCTGCTGTGCTGAGGGATCCCGGAGACCGGGAGCGCGAGCCCCGTCTTCTTCCTAGGAGACAGCAGGCCGGGCCCACCTTCGGCCTGCCCGGCTGTCGGCTCGCCGGCTCGCCGGCTGCAGCCTGACCACTCCTGAGGCCGCGGACAGGCGGCGGGATGGGCGGCGCGGACGGAGAATTGCGCACGCGCGGAGGACCCGCACCCCGGCGACCAATCCGCGGCCGCGCCGCCGCTCCTCGCCGGGGTTGCCGGGCCAAGTCACCGGACGCGCAAGCGCAGAGTGAGCTCTGCGCCCCGCAGAGGGTTTCAGAGTTTTGCGGTGCCCTAACGTTCTTTTCTTTAGAGGACAAGGGACCTTATTAAAAGTACTTGACGTTGTAGTTTAAGTAAAAAACTATATTCCTGTTAGTACGTGTTTGCTTTCTGTTTAGTCTGGAGATTCGTAGACTTCTAGCCCACCTTTTCAGAGCTTTTTGCCAGAAAAACAAAGATTTGAATGAAGGGCGGGACGTGGCTTATGGTTCAAACGGTTGCTCATTCCTAAGAGAGGGGGTTGGGGGACAGGAATAAGAAAAAGGAAGTTTCGTCTGAGGACTAGAAGGTGCTGAAGAAATGTGGAACAGTAGGGTGAGGTGGGAGAAGACCCCCGGGGAACTGGCGGTCCCAATAACTCCGTAATAATCCTATGGAATTCATCAGTCTCCACATCTGGAGTGTGAAGACAGAAAAACTGCAAAGACAACTAGGACCGCTAATCCTAGTCCCCAATTTTTGTTTGTAAAATGGAAGAGTGTGGGACTTATCTAGTGGTCCAGTAGTTAAGAATCCGCCTTGCAATGCAGGGGGCAGGGGTTCCATTCCATGTGGAGAAACTTAAGATCCCACCCAACATGCTGCTGCAGTGTGGCCAAAAATAGAAAAGTAAAAAGAAAAAAAAATAGAGGCGTGTACTATTGTTCAGTCGCTAAGTCGTGTGGGACTCTTTGCAACACCACAGACTGAAGCACACCAGCCTTCCCTGTCCTTCACTATCTCCTGGAGTTTGCTCAAACTGGTGTCCAATGAATCAGTAATGCTGTCCAACCATCTCATCCTCTGTCGCTACTTTCTCCTTCTGCCCTCAATCTTTCCCAGCATCAGGGTCTCTTCCAATGAGTCAGCTCTTCACACCAAGTGACCAAAATATTAGAGCTTCAGCTTTAGTCCTTCCAATGAATATTCAGGGTTGCTTTCCATTAGGATTGACTGGAGAAACTCTTGAGAGTCTGCTGGACAGCAAGGAGATCAAACCAATCAATCCTAAAGGAGTGTACTACGAGAGCCTCCAGTTGTTCTCTGTCCTCTCCTGTTCTTCCTAATGCCTGCAGAAATGAATCAGGAGTCTACAGATTCACGTTTATTGATCCACAGCAAAGGGGTAAGAGTTCACACCTCAGGCATCTTGGGACATCTCACCAAACACAGAAAAGGATGGAGTTGTTACAGAGCTTTGGGGGAAGTATGGAGTTTAGGTAAATTTAAATGAATCTGTATTTTGATTGGTTTCAACAAAGCGGTGCTGTGTGATATCAGATCTTGACTACAAGGGACCCAAAAAGTCTTGTTTCCTTGGAACTACAAAGTTAATATAGATGTGGAGTATTGTCTCCAGAAACCCCTTTTCCACAGCTCTGCACCTGGCTTGAGAATCAATTGAGGCTACCTCTCTGTGTCTTAGACTCGTAAGTAAGAATGGAATGTTCTCTTACTGATGTAACTTTGGGTGGCAGTTTCTGACAGACTATGGTATTAGAGAGCAACGTTTTCAGTAAGAAAGCAACAGTCAAAGAAGGAGGTGGTTGTAGCCAGTGGGTCACCAGTTTTCAACCTTTGTAGTAGGATCTCATTAAGGTTCTGTCCTCAGTCGTCTGCTGTTTGCTGTTGAAGCTCACTTCTTCAACAACTGCTGGTGTCTCTTCTTTACAGCCCTGAGCTACTCACCTGAGTGGCGTCCCCATCTCTCCAGCTGTGTGCAGGCCACCTTGTTTAGGATGCTTTCCCTTAACCTCAGAATTATTAGTAATCCAAAGATGAAATTACTCCCTGCCAATACCGAGTGCAACTACTCAGCTCTCCGTTTTTGATGATCAGCATCAACATTCTTCCATACTTCCAGGCTTAAACAATTCCAGTCACCTGTAACGCCACTGTTTTTTTCATCTCAGAAGTGGGAGAGGGGTTCAGGATGGGGGACATATGTACACCCATGGCTGATTCATGTCAATGTATGACAAAAACCACTACAATATTGTAATTAGCCTCCAATTAAATTAATTTTAAAAAATCTACAGAAGAGAAACATGGGAGTCTGTGTACCTGAAGTTCCTCAACTTCCATTCCACCATTACCAATTGTTTCCTAACTCAGAAGATCTGAGCAATGATTGTTCTAGAGCTGTGATTTTCCGACTGCTCCAAGAAGTAGAGGATACAAAGAAGTGACTCAACAGGTTTCACAGGTCTGGTGAGAGAAAGGATGTGCATGGAAGGGCTAAGCTGTGAAGCTCTGCTGTTCAGCATCCTTTAGTTGCCTTTCAACTCTCACCTCTTTCCTCTTTCTGCACAACAGATTCTGGAAGCTTAGGCTTTATGAAAACAAAATCCAGAAAGGGGAGTATCTGCGAGAGCTTTGTGCTTTCGAATCTGACACACACACTTCTAGGTAAGTGAGCGCAAAGAGCCTCACTCTGCACAGAATCAGGAAGGAGAAAAAGGCTATGTGAAAAATAAAATGTTTCTTTTTCTTGGTTTTTGGCCACACCAAGTGGCTTGCAGGGTCTTATTAATAGTCCCTCAAGGGGACTGAACCTGGGTCCTGGCAGTAAACGCACCGTTTTAATCACTGGACCACCAGGGAATTCCCAAAAACAAAATATTTCAAAAAACTGTTCCATCACACAAGTGAGGAATATCAAACAAAAAGGTTTAAGTAATATTTTCATAGGGAAACAAAAATTGCTTTTTAAAAAATGATTCATCTCAATTTTTCTCCCAAATATATGAAAGATCAACATTTTTCAACATGAGCAGTGAGACAGTAGGTTTCCTTGAGAGTACAATTTGAGACTCACTAACATAATTTTTTTCCTTATGAAAATGTGAGTGGTATTTCACCTATACAGATTTAGAACATTAAATCTCCATTGTGGAAGGTAGCCTCCAAAGATGGTGCTCTAGTGAACCATGCCTACTTGTATCTCACTGTTGTGCAGCCATTTTCCTTGAATCTTTTTTTATCTATTTACTTATTTATTTGGCTGTGAATGTGTGCTAAGTTGTTCAGTCACGTCTGACTCTGTGCAATCCTATAGACTGTGGCCCACCAGACTCCTCTGTCCATGGGATTCTCCAGGCAAGAACACTGGAGTGGGTTGCCATGCCCTCCTCCAGGGGACCTCAGGTTTATAGTTGCAGCACTCAGGATCTTCGTTGCATCATTGGGACCTTTCGTTGTGGTGAACAGACTCTCTAGTTATGGCATGTGGGCTTAGTTGCATGCAAGATCTTAGTTCCCGGACCAGGGATTGAACCCAAGTCTCCTGCATTACAAGGCAGATTCTTAACCACTGGACTATCAGGGAAGTTCCCACTCTTTTCTTGAATCTTGGTAGGTCTTTGTACTCACTTGGAACCAGTAGAAGGTGGTAGAAGTATGATACTGCATGCTATCTGAAACTAGGTGAGGAGTCTTATAGCTTCCACTTAGGCCTCTTGAAACACTCTTTTGAGGAATTTTACATGCCACATGAGAAGACCAATTACGATGAATGTACCATGTCAGAGTCAATAGACCCAGCTGATCCCAACCTTCCAGCCATCCCCACCCAGGCATCAGACAAGGGAAGAACCTTGAACTGTCCAGACCAACACACTCAACAGTTGAGTATCAGTGAGTAATCCCAGTTGGCACCCCTGGAGCAGAAGAATCACCCAGCTGAGGCCTGCCCAAATTCCTGACCCATGAAATCATGAGATGTAATAAAATGGTTATTGTTTAAGCTACTCAATTTCTTTTTTAAAAATTATTTATTTTTGGCTGTACTGGATCTTCATTGCATCATATGGGCTGTTTCTTTGAGGCCCTCAGACTCAGTAGTTGCGGTACATGGGCTCAGTTGCCCCACTGTATGTGAGATCTTAGCTCCCTAACCAGGGATCAAACCCATGTCTCCCACACTAGAGACATGGGCTACCAGGGAAGTACCTAAGCTACTCGGTTTCAAAAATTTGTTATATAGCAACAGATAACTGGAGTAATTACCTACAGCTTGGAACCTAATATTTATCTACTGAAAACAGTCCTATAAAATATTACTTATGTATAATAGATGCATTTAGGTTGGATTACATTGTAATTTTAAATAGTTAGAGGGGTTCTGAGACTATAACCACTGTTTATGACATGCTGGAGAAGATTCTTGCGAGTCCCTTGGACAGCAAGATCAAGCCAGTCGATCCTAAAGGAAATCAGTCCTGAATATTCACTGAAAGGACTGATGCTGAAGCTGGAGCTCCAATACTTTGGCCACCTGATGCAAAGAACTGATTCACTGGAAAAGATCCTGATGCTGGGAAAGACTGAGGGCAGGAGGAGACGGGCACGACAGAGGATGAGATGGTTGGATGGCATCACTGACTCAATGGACATGAGTTTGAGCAAACTCTGGGAGTTGGGGAAGGACAGGGAAGGCTGGTGTGCTTCAGTCCATGGGGTGTCAAAGAGTCAGACACGACTTAGTGACTGAATAACAATTTGAAAATTTGTTTCATATTTAATGAAACAAATACATATCTATTCCT
The DNA here is from genome assembly GCA_007570785.1 of Antilocapra americana. Classification (NCBI taxonomy): domain Eukaryota; kingdom Metazoa; phylum Chordata; class Mammalia; order Artiodactyla; family Antilocapridae; genus Antilocapra; species Antilocapra americana. Next base: position 9,899,890 of record ML663575.1, read on the forward strand.
GGGACTTCCCTGGTGGTCCAGTGGCTAAAACTCCTTGCTCCCAATGTAGGGGCCTGGGTTCAATCCCTGGTCAGGCAACTAGATTCTTTCCCCATATACAATATTACTAAATATTGAATATTTTAAACTCAATAATACCCTGGGTTTATAGTAGATGATTGTTGGTTATTGGTTATCTATTTCATATATAGTAGTGTGTATATGTTAATTCCATACTCCTAATTTAACCTTCCTCCCTCCCTTTCCCCTTTGGTAACTTTAAGTTTGTTTTCTATATCTGTGAGTCTGTTTCTGTTTTGTAAGTAAGTTCATTCGTATTTTTTTTTAAGATGCCACATGTAAATGATATCATGTGATATTTGTCTTTGGCTTACTTTGTATGGATAATTCCTTCATATTTCTAAATAACATTCTCTTACTGTTGTTTATTGGTTTATTATTTTTTATTATTAAATGAAGTTCTAACTCCTTTACACTGTCCTTCATCTGAATCAACACACACATTTTCTTCCTTTTCATCTTTCCAATGTATTTTTCACCATTTAAAAGTGAGTAGGTCATGTTTAAATTCTAAGTAACCACTATTCACAGCTTAGCCATGTAGTATACCATTATTACATTTCCTGTCTTGTACAACTTTTTGTTGTTCTTGGAGTTAATAATTGCCTTACTTTTCCCCAGTTGTTTGCCGATGATGCATTCCAAATCTTCATTGGAAGAATAAAGCTATTCTTGATAGTTTGAAGGCGTTTGTCCACTGTCTTCTAGCTCCTGTTATGGTGGAGAAGTCTGATTCTTCCTGAGCCCTGATTATTTGTGCATGATCTGCATTTTTCTTCCAGGCAGTTTTTAGTATCATTTTATCTATACTTCTCTTTTCTTTCCTATTTTCCATTTCCTTGGTTTTTGTTCTCCTGTTTGAGAGATTCTCTCAACTTTACTTTCAACTCTTCTGTTGGTTATATATATATATATAGACATAATTTTCTGAATTTTTATTCTCTAAATGGATATTTTAGTGAAATTGGTTCTTGCTTTATAGAACAGTATCTTCTCTTATTCTGAAGCTCTGTTTTGGTTTTGGTTTTCTAAATAGTCTCTGATTTGTTTTGGTCCCTATCAGTCATGTTAGAGGATTTTCTCAAACATGTGGTGGCCCTTGGTGTCCTAATATGTTGAGTGAGAAACACTCAGAAGCTCTGTACATGTGAGTAGAGTTTGGAGATTGATGGGTTTCACCACTGTGGGATTGGGCAGGCCCTATTTCATCAGGAAAATTCTAAGTTGTCATTTTATGCAGACGTTTCTTTTTTTGTGGGGGGTAGGGGCGGCTTCTCTAGTTACAGAGAGAAGGGGCTGCTCTCTAGTTGGGGTGCATGGGCTTCAGTAGTTGTGGTGCAAGGGCTTTAGTTGCTCTGTGGCATGTGGAATCTTCCCTGACCAGGGATCAAACCCGTGTTCCCTACAATGGCAGGCGGATTCTTATCCATTGCACTAGGGAAGTCCAATGTAGACATTTCTTTTGGACTGGTTTCCTAAGAGAGGAATTCTCCAATTTCTTATGAGGTCAACATGAGTCTGGTGGCCAGTTTTCATCAAGGTGAGTAAGTTTGAGGGATGTCAACATTCAGTTTGTAGACTTTTATTTTGTCTCCCTGTTTTCAGTCAGACACATCCCTCTTTTCAGTAAAGTCTGGTGTCCCTGAATCCACAGTTTTCCTGGTTCAACTTCTCCACAGTGAGCTTCCTTCCCTCTGCTGTGCTGGGAAGGCTGCAATCTTCTGCCCCTTTGGTTGGGGGGATTGCATTTTAACAGATCCCTCTATAAACTGCCAAATAAATTTTCCTGTTTTCAGCTCTACCTACAGCCCTCCCTCCTTGTGTCTGCAAGCTTCCTAGTAGTATTCTGTGTGGAGAATCGACTGACTTCTTGGCTTTCTGCCCTGCTAGCTTAGGTTTTAGCCGTCTTCCAGCTTTTTAGGCAGTTACACACTTCCACCGTTTCACTGAAATCCTGTTTGCTGATGATCTTTTTTTTCAAGTTTTCTCTACATTTGTGGCTTTACGGTTTTTGTATTTCTGTACTGTTACTTGACTGGAGTATCAGGGGAAATCAAAGATTACTGTGAATATTTCGCCTACTAGGGCTTCCAAGTGGCTCAGTGGTAAAGAATTTGCCTGCCAGTCAGGAGACAAGGGTTCAAACCCTGGGTCAGGAACATTCCCTGGGGAAGGAAATGACAACTCATTCCAGTATGCTTGCCTTGGTAATTCCATGGACAGAGGAGCCTGGTGGGCTACAGTCCCGGGGTTGAAAAAGAGTCAAACACAACTTAGTGACTAAACAATAACAACAACAAATGGTCTCTAGCTGTTTACATGTGTTATAACCCCAGGTATTTAACAAGGTACTGGGTGGTAGTTAACTGTGACTCATTTTCTCAAACAATGTTTAGCTTGGTGCCCAGGATCTCATAAGTGCTAATAAATCCTGTGCTGATTGAAACTAGAATTCAATCAGTTCAGTTCAGTTCAGTCGATCAGTCGTGTCTGACTCTTTGCGACCCCATGAACTGCAGCACCCCAGGCCTCCCTGTCCATCACCAATGCCCGGAGTCCACTCAAACCCATGTCCATTGAGTTGGTGATGCCATCCAACCATCTCATCCTCTGCTGTTCCCTTCTCGTCCTGCCCTCAATCTTTCCCAGCATCAGTCTTTTCAAATGAGTCAGCTCTTCACATCAAGTAGCCAAAGTATTGGAGTTTCAGCTTCAAAATCAGTCCTACCAACGAATACCTAGGACTGATCTTCTTTAGGATGGATAGGGGCCTATTAATTACTGTGCTTACGAGGGGAGATTACAGATGTAAATAATTTCCCACTGAGGAAGTCCTAGTCTAGTGGGGGATTTAGAATAAGTATACATTACAGAAATAGGTTATGTAAAAGCAGGGCCATGACAGCACAAAGGATACATATTTGGGGTAAAGTTCCTGACACTTTGAAGTCAATGTCAGGAATGACTGTCAAGATCTTTCACAGAATCTTCCAGAACTTTGGGCTGGATAAACCATGGTTTGACCAGGTCTATCTCTTTTTTGTAACTGGAGTATAATTGCTTTGGGCTTCCCAGGTGGCACAGTAGTAAAGAATCCGCCTGCCAATGCAGGAGACACAAGAGATGCGGGTTCAGTCCCTGGGTTGGGAAGATCCCCTAGAGGAGGAAATGGCAACTTGCTCCAGTATTCTTGCCTGGAAAATTCCACGGACTGAAGAGCCTGGCAGGCTACACTCCCTGACTGAGCAACTGAGCACATAATTGCTTTACAACGCTGTATTAGTTTCTCCTGTATGACAATGTTAATCAGCTGTAAGTGTATATATGTCCCCTTTCTCTTGAGTCTTCCTCCTGCTCTCCCCATCTCACTCCTCTGGGTCATCACAGTGCACTGAGCTGAGCTCCCTGTGCTATACAGCAGGTTCCCACTAGCATCTATTTTACGCACAGTAATGTATATATGTCAATGCTACTCTCTCAATTCATCCCACCTTCTCCTTCCCCTGCTGTGTCCTAAAGTCCGTTCTTTATGTCAGCATCTCTATTCCTGCCCTGCAGATAGGTTCACCTGTAAAATTTTTCTAGATTTCTTATATATGTGTTAATATACAATATTTGTTTTTCTCTTTCTGATTTACTTCACTCTGTATGACTGACTCTAGGTTCATCTACATCGCTACAGGACCAGGTACATCTTGGTCATGTCTTCAATGCCCAAAGTTTCATTCTTATTCACTCAATATTAACAATATATTGTATTATAAGGAAACTATACATAATTGAGAAAGTAGAAACTAAAGAATCTCTCCTATTCTTTCATATATTTACTGTGATTTGACAAACATTAACGCTACTTTCTAAATATCAGACTTGTATATATTCTATGATGCTTAAATTTTTTTTACTCCTTTTCAAAGGGACATATACACAACCAAGTCTGTAACCCCAAAGGATCCGCAGACTGATCCACAGGAAAGCCAGCAAGAATTTAACTGTGGCCAGTTCATTCGCTCAAGCCAGGTTAATTGAGCGATAATCTACCATGAGATAAAAAATGGTCATCTTCGCAAATGTATAGAACAGTCTTTTGGACTCTACGGGAGAGGGCAAGGGTGGGATGATATAGGAGAACAGCATTGAAACATGTAAATTATCACATGTGAAATGAATTGCCAGCCCAGTTTGATGCATGATACAGGGTTCTCAGGGCTGGTGCACCGGGATGACCCAGAGGGGTGGAATCGGGAGGGAGGTGGGAGGGGGGTTCTGGAAGGGGAACACATATATACCCATGGCGGACTCATGTCAATGTATGGCAAAACCAACACAATAAGGTAAAGAAAAAAAATTATCTCATATGCTATAAGCACAGTGTTAACAATTTCACGTTCATAAACCCCTTTGCAAGTCCCAAATAGGCTTCATGATAATAATACACAGTTTTCCCCAAACACCCAAATTTTCCTACTAGCAAATTGCATTTGTTGTACTATTTCCACAGCCAACACATCTCATACTGATGAAAAATTATATTACCTGCTTCAATTTCCAGGTGCTAGTTGTGTCTTTTCAAGCCACATGTCAATGTGTTTTTAAACATTTCTTTTTTTTTTTTGCACCCTGATGTTAATGATCCCCTACAGGAGTCTATTGCATGGTAATTAGATTTCTGGAATTACTGTTCTGATTTTAGAAGACTGTTCACAGTTTATGATTTTGCTATTGGTGATCCTGTGTTAGTTTTGAATACTAAATGTAGCCTGCAAAAAATAAAAGCCCTAATGTATCTTTTGTTTCATTTCCAATAGAAAGCGGTACTTGATCCATATCTGAAGTATTTATTTAGATTAGAACTTGAGACCTAAATAAAGCATGCTCTTTATTTAATTTTTCTGCTTTTGTCAATCCCATATTGTGGTATGTTCTCAAGTCAGCAAGTCATTCACTATTCTCTTACGTACATAGATAGGTATGCAATCTTCATCTTTTTTTTTAATCCTCATCTTATGTACACTCAGTCTAAAGCTTTATCTGAAGTTGAGATATATATATCATGCACATATATATATGTGTGTGTGTGTATATTTGGTAATGGTGTCATTAGCATTAGCAGAGATAAACATTTTTTTATAAATTTCTTTAACACAGGTTTACCTTGTAATACTGGGTATCCAATACATGAGCTCTTTACATAAAATATCTTTATCATAAAAAAAAATGGTCACCTTTAATTCTGCCAAAGAATTTTGCTTTATGTCTTAGGTCGGGTTAGAGGGGGGAAAGTCTCTGAGGCCGAAATCTGCTTGCAGGGGGTTAATTGGGGAGTACTCTCAATGGCACTGCTTACAGCAGGGTTAAGCAGAGTTGACCTGTGATGCTGGATCAAAGTGGGCCTCAACTGATATTATGGGAAAGTTCTGGAGCAGGGATGGCCTGTCAGAATTGGTTTTCTTAAAAATTTATTTATTTATTTATTAGGACTTCCCTGTAGCTCAAACGGTAAAGAATCTGCCTGCAGTGCAGGAGACCAGGGTTCCATCCCTGGGTTGGGAAGATGCCCTGGAGAAGGGAATGGCAATTCACTCCAGTATTCTTGCCTGGAGAATTTCATGGACAGATAAGCCTGGTGCACTACAGTTCATGGGGTCGCAAAGAGTCGGATACGACTGAGCAGCTAACACACATATACACATTTATTTATTATTGGAGTATAGTTGCTTTACAGTGAGCTGCTAGTTTCTGTGTACAGCCACACATATACATGTATCTCCTCTTCTTTAGATTCCCTTCCCATTTAGGTCACCACAGCGCACTGAGTAGAGTTTCCTGAACTCTACAGTAGGTTCTCATTAGTTATCTATTTTATTGCACATAGTATCGGTAGTGTATATATGTCAATCCCAATTTCCCAATCCACCCCTCCCCCCTACCTTGGTGTCCATACATTTGTTCTCCACATCTGTGTCTCTGTTTCTGCCTTGAAATTAGTTCGTAAGTACCACTTTCCTAGATTCCACCTGTCTGCATTAATATATGATATTTGTTTTTCTGAACCTTGTATGACAGTCTCTAGAGCCATCCATGAGAGTTGTCCTAATTGAGATTAAGGGCCAATCATTGGATACTGGCTGCCCCTGGGGAGGGAACCTAATCTTAGATGAAGCAGCTTGCCCTGTGGAGGGCAGTTCCCACAGACATGCTGAGCTGCCATCAGCCTCAGGCAAAAATGGGGAACTTGGGAGCTTGAATGGCACATCACAGTATACACTACACCAATGTTGCAAGGCACTTAGGAAGTCTTTATACTGTCTGTTTCTGCAAAGAAATACAGTCAGAATGGTCAGTCTATGCCTTTCCATCCACTCTTTTATCAAAACCACAACAGAAACCAAATCTCTGTACAGCAGAACTAAAAGATAGACAACTCGAAATCCATTCTCAGTGAATACCATCATGGAGTTCAGACACTTCCTGCCCACCTGCCTTTTAGTTCTGTTCTTTACTGTCACCCCACAAGACTAGAAGTCAGGACAGACTCTATCTGGAAAGGTAATACAATTTTCTTTCTTATTTTGGAGGCCCTGAAGTATGATAATTACCATGTAAAGGATCTGATATTTTATCATAGGCATCTTATTTATAGATAGGCTTAACATAAGAGCATCTTTAAGTCAAGAAGATGACATTTCTCTCACCCTAATCCTAACCATGGTATAACAGGTCCATTCCAGTTAAGCCTTTTGCAGGAGTGTCCTACCTTTGGGATTCAGCTGTACAAATACACGAAGTGATCAAGCAACTTACAATGGCAAAGCTATATAAACACGATCTTTATAAGAGTTATGGTCTTTTTCAAGATCCTGGAACTGTAAATATATCATGTATAGGTGTAATTTCCCAGAACTGTAAATATATTATGTATGAATGGTAATTAAAGAAATCTGTCAGTAAAATACTATATAATGGCGTGTTGGCTAGATGAAGGTTATTAGAAGGTTACTAGATGAATGGCTATTAGGTTTCAAACCTTTTATTCAACATTAAAATGAATGTGATTGTTCAAAGTTTCTAAAGGTGGTTTGTACTCAGCCCATTTGCAGTTGGTGTTTCTCATGCTCATGAGGATAAAGAGCTATTGATGAATGAAGAAACCACTAGAAGGAAAATGGGGTATTTCATTCAAATCAATAGTAAAAACAAAGATTTTAGGTAGGAGGAATCTGGCATTAAGCATTTTTTTTGTTGGCAACTCTTCATCTTCTTGGCTTTACTCTAAAGGTTATTTGGATGTATGTATTAAAATAAAGGGAAGAATTACCATGCTGATATATTTGGTTAACTTAAGCAAAGACAAAACTGGCTCTATTCTTTTTATGGAAACATGCATTTTTCATATTAGTTGTCAGTGTAAACACAGTCTATAGAATACTCAAATACGGAGAATAGTTGCCAAGTTTCCACATGAACTTATGTTATACCTAAGGAAAATCGAAGATCTACAAAGTACTTTTATTTGAGTTATTCCTCTGAAAATTTAAAAGACTTGTAAAAATGTTAGATGACATCAAAATGTAAATACTAACATTTACCATAAAATGGAACAAAACATACTTTGAATAGGCAGGTCAAAATGAAACTGTAATAGGGTATCTATAATTCACACGCAGTGGCAGAAGTGCCACAGGCAAAAAAAAGTCTTGCGTCTACGTGTGCAGGGTCACTTCAGTCATATCCGACTCTGCGACCCCATAGACTGTGGCCTGCCCGGCTTCTCTGTCAGGGAAGGGGTTTCTCCAGGCAAGAATACTGGAGCGTATTGGCCAATACTGGTTGCCATACTCTTCTAGAGCACTATATTTCCTGCTGCCCTACCCGCCAACCCCTCTGAGTACCTGGTGCTGCCAGAACCCCTGTGATCCAAGCAACTGCACCACCTCCACACCTGGCCCTCATAGGGGCAAACCCATGTCCTCCAGGGCAGCTTCATGAGCAAACCCCAGTGGACAACCCACATGTAGAGGTGGAAACAAAGCCACAGTTGAAACCCATGGACAGTGTGGCTAAGGAAGAAGACCCAAAACCTTCCCACCAGCTGTAAAGGTGCAGATTAAATCCACACAATCAACTAGGCAGACTCTGTGGCTATGGAATATATAAAATGCCATTGAGAGCTCCCACAAAAGAAAACGACTAGTTCTGATAGTTGTGGACATTGGAGGCAAGAGCAATAGGAGTAGGACCAGATCAGAATCTGAGCTGCCCCCACAGCAGGTCCGGAGATCAGCACAGTGTTGGAGGACATCCTGGAGAGAGATCAAGCCCTGAGCCTTTGTAGTGGGAGCACTGACTCCAAGACCCTAGACTACCAGAGAACTGACCCTATGGAGTATCAAATAGCGAGAACTCACACAAAGGAAACCACTTGAATACAAGACCTGGCATCACCAAGCCACCAGTAGCACCCTGTGCAGGATGCCTCATCTAAACAACAAACCAAACAAAAATACAAACCAAATCATCAGCAGACAAGATTACCGCCTCACACAGCCTTGGCCATCAGAGGAAAAACGAACAAAAATTCAACACAAATCTCACCCTACACGAAGCTTATACAAACCACTGGACTAACCTTGGGAGGGCAGAAACCAAAAGGAAGAAAGAATTCAACCTTCTTCAAGGAAAGAACTCAAATTTCCTTGAAGCCTGGGAAAAAGAGACCTCAAACACAATAAGTATAAAAAAAATAATGTAAAGGCAGATAAATACTACACACACAGTTTTTCCATTTTACCATTGGCGGGCTGAGAACAAGTGCATGACTTACTGGCATCAGAGTACAACATGTGTCCTGACTATAGAATCTTCAAATCAGTAGGTGAAAGTAGTTCAAAGTATTTTCTGCCAAATTGGACTCACTGTAAAATAATTTGTTCTGCTTTTTTAGGTCTATAAGGAAAAGGTGTGCAAGATCTAGCCAAGCTCATAGAGAATTCTCTGCTATCTCTCTCTCTTTTAAAAATTTTTTAAAAAAAGTATTTTTTGGCTGAACTCCATGGCCAGATGTTTGTTTCCCAGCCAGGGATCAGATTGGTGCTGCCTGCAGTGGAAGTGCAAAGTTCCAACTGCTGGACCACCAGGGAAATCCTCTATCTTTGTACATGCTCACACACTCACATACATATGTAACATATGAACATGTATACGTACATCTGTAATACATGTATTTGTGATATATATTTTATGTACATGTAATCTGTAACTTGAGGTCCATCATTTATTTCTGCATTATTATTGCCTCCTCGACTCCCCCCCAAATTCTAGTTCCCTGTCCCCTCTTTTAATAACCTTGTTGTTGTTCTTTAGTTGCTAAGTCATGTCCAACTCTTCTGTGACTACATGGACTATAGCCCACCAGGCTCCTCTGCACATGGGATTTCCCAGGCAAGAAGAATACTGGATTGGAAACTTTCCTGGTGGTACAGTGGATAAGAATCTACCTGCCAGTGCAGGGGACACGGGTTCGATCCCCAGTCCAGAAAAATTCTGCATGCCTTGGAGCAACCAAGTCCAAGAGCTGCACCTATTGAAGCGCATGCGCCTAGATCCTACGCTCTGCCACAGAAGTCTGCGCACCTCAACTACAGTAGCCCCCATTCACCGCAACTAGAGAAAGCCTGCACAGCAACGAAGACCCAGTGCAACCAAAAATAAATAAATAATTAAAAAAAAAAAAGAATACTGGACAGGGTTGCCATTTCTTTCTCCAGGGGATATTCCCCACACAGGGATCGAACCTGCATCTCCTGCAGTGGCAGGTGGATTCTTTACCACTGAGCCACCAGGGAAACCCCCTTTAATAATCTCTGGAAGAGCAAACAGCCAGTAACAGTCTGTCACTGCAAATCTTCAAAGGAGCTCTTTCAGTCACTGAATGAAGTCAGGGCAACCTCGCATCACTCACTGCCGTGTGTGTTTATTTGCAATCTGGACTCAGCGTGACAGTTGCTTTAGATCAGATGATGGGGAACAGAAAAGAGGATGGACTCAAGCCTGAGTTTCCTGGCTCCAACCCGTGGGCACAAAATGGATTACAGACATCCTCCAACTTCCAGCATATCTCCTAGGACCAAGGTCTTCATTCAATAAATATTTACTCTCTACCTAGTAGTCACCAGGCCCTGGAGTTACAGCAGAGAGAGAGAAAAAATAGACCTGAAGCTATTCAGTGCAAAATATTAGTCCATGGGGATAATCGAGGTAGGGATCCATTTTTTTATGGACAACTTCCTTTCACAGGACCATTTATTAAATAGTTGATTATTCCCCACTGCTGTATGTTGCTACTGTCATACGCCAAGATCCTGCATGCTCTTGGGTATGTTTCTGGGCTCTCTATGACTAAGCATTCTGTTGATCTATTTGTGTATTTCTTCAGTTTTAATTTTTTTAATTTAAAGCAAATTCTAAGAAATAAAAATAAAATTTTAAACTCACAGCAAAGTCAAAAGAACTGTATAGTGAAGAGGGGCTTAGCTATCACGGAGATTCTGCATTCACTAATGCTTTGCTATACTTTATCACATATCCATCCAGCTGTCCATTACTCCATCCAACTATCCCTTGATCCATCTTCTCTTTGGTATACTTCCAAATAAATTGCAGGCATCAGTACACTATTCCCTGAGCAACACTACACTTTTAAAATTATTATAATTTTATATAGTAAGGTTATAGTTTTGCAGTTATCACAACTGAAATGTTCAATTATATGTCTAAGAAATTTTGATATTTAAAGTAATTTTCTATTAAGACTACCTTGTAGCTCAAATGGTAAAGAATCTGCCTACGAGGCAGGAGATCAGGGTTCAATCTCTGTCTTGGGGAGTTCCTCTGGAGAAGGGAATGGCAATCCACTCCAGTATTCTTTCCTGGAGAATTCTATGGATAGAGAAGGCTGGCAGGCTGTAGTCTGTGGGGTCGCAAAGAGTTGGACACGACTGCGTGACTAACACACAGTCCTATTAAGACTGAAAAATCAAATAGTTAGAATCTTGAAGTCTTGCTGGATCAAAGTAAACAGAGCTTATGCTCCTCCCAAACCTAGGCTCTTGATTCTAGATCAACTGGAAGGAGAGGAGTTCAGATAACTTTACCCTGACTATCTGAGTCTCTGGGATCTTTACAACTGAGATATTTGTAGTTTCAAAGATTCAGTTTCATGTTGCCAAAGGAGGAGGCATGAAATTATCTCTGAGGGAAGACTATTCTCTTGCTCTTCTGTTCTTAGAAAAACATGTGAATGGACTTTTTGGTAAAGAAAGATCCTATTTTGTAATAAACAGAATCAAGAAAATGAGGAACTACACTGTTCTGAGTAGTATTTCCAATATCTGGGCATTACATCCTTGCAAATGAGTCCTTCCATTCTTTTTTTTTTTTTTTTTAAATTTTTGGCTGAGCCATGTGGAATGTTAGTTACCCCACCAGGGAAGGAACCCATGCCACCTGCATTGGAAGCCTGGAGTCTTAACCACTCAACTATCAGGAAGTCCCCTTCCATTCTTTTCTATAAAAGAACATGATTTCTTTAAGATCATGTTCAGTTCAGTTTATTTCAGTTCAGTCGCTCAGTCATGTCCAAATCTTTGCGACCCCATGGACTGCAGCATGCCAGGCTTCCCTATCTATCACCAAATTATGGAGCTTGCTCAAACTCATGTCCATCGAGTCAGTGATGCCATGCAACCATATCATCCTCTGTCGTCCCCTTCTCCTCCTGTCTTCGATCTTTCCCAGCATCAGGGTCTTTTCCCATGAGGGCAGGTCTTTGCATCAGGTGGCCAAAGTATTGCAGTTTCCAGCTTCAGCATCAATGAACATCCAGGACTGATCTCCTTTAGGATGGACTGGTTGGATTTACTTGCAGTCCAAGAGACTCTCAAGAGGATTCTCCAACACTACAGTTCAAAAGCATCAGTTCTTTGGTGCTCAGCTGTCTTAATAGTCCAACTCTAACATTCGTACACGACTACTGGAAAAACCATAGCTTTGACTAGATGGACCTTTGTCGGCAAAGTAGTGTCTCTGCTTTTTAATATGCTGTCTAGGTTGGTCATAGCTTTTCTTCCAAGGAGCAAGTGTCTTTTAATTTCACGGCTGCAGTCACCAACTGCAGTGATTTTGGAGCCCCCCAAAATAAAGTCTGCCACTGTTTCCATTGTTTCCCCATCTATTTTCCATGGAGTGATAGGACTGGATGCCATGATTTAGTTTTCTGAATGTTGTGTAAATAAGCCAGCTTTTTCACTCTCCTCTTTCACTTTCATCAAGAGGCTCTTTAGTTCTTCACTTTCTGCCATAAAAGTGGCATCATCTGTATATCTGAAGTTATTGATATTTCTCCTGGCAATCTGATTCCAGCTTCTGCTTCATCCAGCCTGGCATTTCACATGATGTACTCTGCATATAAGTTAAATAAGCAGGGTGACAATATACAGTGTTGACGTGCTCCTTTCCCGATTTGGAAGCAGTCTGTTGTTCCATGTCAGGTTCTAACTGTTGCTTCTTGACCTGCACACGATTTCTCAGGAGGCAGGTAAGGTGGTCTGATAATCTCATCTCTTGAAGAATTTTCCACAGTTTGTTATGATCCCCATAGTCAAAGGCTTTGGCATAGTCATTAAGCAGAAGTAGATGTTTTTCTGGAACTCTCTTGCTTTCTCAATGATCCAGTGGATGTTGGCAATTTGATCTCTGGTTTCTCTGCCTTTCTTAAATCCAGCTTGAACATATGGAAGTTCATGGCTCACATATTGCTGAAGCCTGGCTTGGAGAATTTGGAGCATTACTTTGCTTGCGTGTGAGATGACGGCAATTGTGCGGTAGTTTGACATTCTCTGGCATTGCCTTTCTTTGGGATTGGAATGAAAATTGACCTTTTCCAGTCCTGTGGCCACTGCTGAGGTTTCCAAATTTGCTGGCATATTGAGTGCAGCACTTTCACAGCATCATCTTTTAGGATTTGAAATAGCTCAACTGGAATTCCGTCACCTCCACTAGCTTTGTTTGTAGTCATGCTTCCTAAGGCCCACTTGACTTCGCATTCCAGGATGTCTGGCTCTGGGTGAATGATCAGACCATCATGGTTATCTGGGTCATGAAGATCTTTTTTGTATAGTTCTGTTTATTCTTGCCACTTCTTCTTAATATCTTCTGCTTCTGTTAGGTTCCTACCATTTCTGTCCTTTATTGTTCCCGTCTTTGCATGAAATGTTCCCTTGGTATCTTTAATTTCTCGAAGAGATCTCTAGTCTTTCCCATTCTATCATTTTCCTCTATTTCTTTGCATTGATCACTGAGGAAGGCTTTCTTATCTCTCCTTGCTATTCTTTAGAATTCTGCATTCAAAGGGGTATATCTTTCCTCTTCTGCTTTGCCTTTAGGTTCTCTTCTTTTCTCAACTAAGAGATCTTGTAAGGCCTAAGATCATGAAAAGCTGAGCAAGAGTCATGCTGGTAACATAACCAGCCAAATGAGTTTATTCAAGAATAGCAGAGAATCACAATTTGGGACAAGCAAAGGAATGCAAAGTAATGGTAAACCACAGGCAATTGGGGAGAACACAGGAGAGGAACTTGCTCTTATTGGAGAAGGAGGAAGTTGGGGAGGGCTGGTTGGTTCTTCATTGGCTGCAGGCGGTGAGCAGCTGGGTCAGAAGGCTGGGGTCCGTAAGCTGTGGTGAGTGAGAGCGCCCCCTTCAGGGCTTCCTGACTGCATTGAAAAGGAGGTTGCCTTTACCCATTTTCAGTTTCTTAATTAAATGTGCTTTTGCTCTTTTCTGTCCTTGAAAATGATTGACTATTCATGCAGATGTGTATGTGTGTCTGTGGGTTCTTGTTTAAACTAGTATGAAAGTACCTGGTACTAATAAGTCCTCAATAAAATTTAATTATTATTAATAGTAAGAATACTGGACTTCTGCTGGAGGCTCAGACTATTCCTTTTTTGGCATAAAGGAAGTGAACATTAAGGTTGAGGCACTGGGTGTAGCTGAGTCACAGATTATTACAGAATATTAGTGTCTAGTTATTGTGGTTAATTTTTCAGAGAAATGAATGCTACCTATTGGGAAATTATTGACTAGGAATTTGTGCTTGAGACTTAGGCAGAGAAACAAAGGAGAACTGTGAGATGCAGAGAGGATGGAGAGACAGGAAAAAAACATATGGGAAAAGTACAGAAGAACTGAGGTTTCCCACCCCGCCATCCTCACTTCTCCCTTCAAAACCTCTCCTCAGTAGAGGATTTTAAATTTAGTCACAACAAAGTACGAATTAACAACGGTTGGAAGTATTAGCCTACCCCAGACATATTTTCACTTTAACTGGGACTCAGTTTTAATTTAGATTCTATAGGGCTGCCTCTAACATGTTAACACAAATGAGCAAAACAGCCTAGTCCGAGACAACAGGGTCTGGTGGAAGTTGTATAAAAATTCAAACTCAAGATTTTAAAAATCAGCATGCTAAACAAGATATGTTACTGGATCAGATTCCATCTGTTGCCTGCTGGTTTATAACTCACGACTTAAGGGAAATCTAAATGTGGAAAGTGGGGAGAATAAACTGGGATTGACATATACACACTACTGTATATAAAATGGATACTTAGTGAGAACCTACTGTATAGCACAGGGAATCCAGCACTCTGTGGTGACCTATATGGGAAAAGAATCTGAAAAAAAAAGAGTGGATCTGTGTATATGTATAGCTGATTTACTTTGCTGTACCGTGGAAGCTAACCCAACATTGTGAATCAACTATACTCCAATAAAAATTAAATTAAAAAAGCAACAAAAAAGAAAATCTAAATATGAAATTACAATTATCATCCAGTGAGTGAGACATTGAACACAGTATGTATGTGGGTCTTTTTTTAGGGGGTCAGGGGGAAGGAGAGGAGGAGTGGAGGGTTTAATAATGTCTCCAGGTCCATAAGTGCCATAAGTGGTTCCTGGGAGATCCCCTGTTTTTCAATCAATGGAGAGAGCCCAGGCTTTCTCTCTCTGTTTCTTTTTTGGTTGTGCTGGCTCACTGGGGCACAAGGGATTCTTTCTAGCTGTGGAGTGGGGCTCTGGAATGTGAAGGCGCGGAAGTTATGGCTTGGGTGTCTGTAGCTGCAGCATGAAGACTTAGTTGCCCAGGAATTGAACCCAAGCTTTCTGCATCGGAAGGCGGATTCTTAACCACCAGGCCACCAGGAAAGTCCCTAGCCCTGGTTTCAAACTCCTATTGGATGAAGTTAATTACTTTCTATATGATCTCTAACAAGTCAGCTCTCAAGGTTACTGATCTATCCAAGGAGAATGATTTGTACCTTTTGAGCTATTGAGAGAATTCAATGAAATCATATACAAAATGCCCTTGTCATCAGGTAGCAACAAGCACATTCTGTAAACAGCTGTTTATTGATTTAAATGTGTCAGGAGCACCGTAAATAAGAGACACTCTTCCATCTAGTAAGGCAGGCAGGCTTTATAATAAATGCTTGCATAAATAGGCATCCAGTTGGTGCCATTCTACATACATGTAAGAAGTCATCCCTTCAGTCTTGTGTGTGCAGTTACATGTGAACAGGAATAAGTTGAATTTCCCATGAGATGGTTCATTCTTAGTTGTTGTTGTTCATTTGCTCAGTTGTGTCCGGCTCTTTGTGACTCCATGGACTGCAGCATACCAGGCTTCCCTGTCCTTCACTATCTGCCAGAGTTTGCTCAAACTCACATCCATTGTGTAGGTGATGCCATCCAACCATCTCCTCTCCTGTCATCCCCTTCTCCTCCTGCCTTCTATCTTTCCCAGCATCAGGATCTTTTCCAATGAGTCTGCTCTTTCCATCAGGTGGACAAAGTATTGGAGCTTCAGCCTCAGCATTAGTCCTTCCAATGAATAGTCAGGGTTGATTCCTTTTAAGGATTGACTGGTTTGATCTCCTTGCAGTCTTAGGGACTCTCAAGAGTCTTCTCTAACACCAAAGTTTGAAAGCATCAATTCTTCTGCGCTCAGCTTCTTTATGATCCAACTCTCACATCCATACACAACTACTGGAAAAAGCATAACTTGGACTAGATGGCCCTTTGTTGGCAAAGTAATGTCTCTGCTTTTTAATAAGTTGTCTAGGTTTGTCATAGCCTTCTTACAGTGGCATCTACAAATAAAAAAATTACTTCTGTGGTACTATTAAAGTCTGCTCCAATTTGAAAAATGCCTTTATGTTTTTCTAAATCAAAGAAATAAAGACTTTAGTCAAGGTCAATCAACTAAGAAATAATTGTACTTCAGGTAAGAAAAATGCCTGGTGCTAGACACCATGGGGGATATAGAGAAGCATGAAACCTATGGCCTTCAGTAATCAGGTATTAAAAAAAAAATAAACCGTTATGAGGACTTCCCTGGAGGTCCAGGGGTTAAGACTGAACTTTCAATTCAGGGGACCTGGTTCAATCCCTGGTCAGGAAACTAAGATCCCACATGCTGCACAGCAAGCCAAATATTAATATTAAGAAAATAAGCCATTACAAACGTCTGACTTGGGAATGTTTGGGGTTTCTTTTCCCTTTATATGATTCTGAGGTGTATTGTCTAGGTCTGGAGATTGATGAACAATTTGCTGTTCATCTCTGAGTTTTATAGTCTATAAACTTTAAAATGGAAGAGTGCCTGATAGCTAATCCTGTTATATTTTATACAAAAGCTCACTCTACAATATAAAATATTATAATCAAGGAAGATCACAAGACAGAAAAATCAATGGAAAGAATTCTAACAGGAAAGAAGTTCCTGATACCTGACAGCAGCCCATTCGAGACCTCTCTCTAGGCTCCTAGGATTTTCCTAACTTCTTGGAGTGAATTCTCTGGAAAGCAGTGATGATACCCTCTCTTTCTCAGGGATTGGGAAGTTTAAAAGAAACAATGGATGTGTTCACTTAGAGAATGAGAACTATTTAAATCTCCATCCTCTTCCTCTGGTGCAATTTGAAGTCACCCATTTCAACTCTCAGCTCTTCGTTCTGATTCCCACGTGTTCCTGCCTGGATTCCTGTGACCGCTTCCTTGCAGACATTTTCCTTTATGAAGGTGTATTCGTGCGAAGTCGCTTCAGTCGTGTCTGATTCTTCGTGACACCATGGACTGTAGCCTGTGAGGTTCCTCTGTCAATGGGATTTCCAAGGCAAGAATACTGGAGTGGATTTCCATTTCCTCCTCCAGGAGATCTTCCCAATGCAGGGATTGAACCCAGGTCTTCTACACTACAGGCAGATTCTTTACCATCTAAGCCACTAGGGAAACCCAATATACACCTATAGCCTCCCTTTTGAACTTCCTCCCCATCTAGGTCACCACAGAGCACTGAGTAGAGTTCCCTGTGCTATACAGTAGGTTCTCATTAGTTATCTATTTTATACATCGTATCCATAGTGTATATGTGTCAATCCCAGTCTCCCGATTCATCCCAGCCATCCCACCCTTCCCACCTTGGTGTCCATATGTTTGTTCTCTATGTCTGTGTCTCTATTTCTATTTTGCAAATAAGATTATCTATGCCACTTTTCTAGATTTCTCCTTTTGAATTTTATTTAAAAAATGGTATAATCAATCAAATGATACATCTTCATTTTTAACTGTGTTGTGGTCTTGGAAGCCCTCTGTTAGCCCATCCTACCTGTATTCGTTTTCCCACTATAATAAAATACCACAGACCGGAGGTTTAAACAACAGAGAATTACTTCTCACAGTTCTGGAGATTCAAAGTTTAAGATCAAGGTGTCAGCGGGTTGGCTTCCTCTGGGGCCCCTCTTCTTGGCTTGCAGACAGCCGCTTTCTCAATGTGTCTTCACACAGCTTCTCCTCTGTGTTCACATGCCCCCAGGGCCCCTCTGTGCGTCCTCGTTTCCTCTTATAAGAACTCCAGCCAGATTTGATATGGGCCCACTGTCACAGCTGCATTTTAGCTTAGTCACTCTTTAAAGACCCCACCTCCAAATTCGGTCACATTGTGATGTCCTGTGGGTTAGGGCTTCATATATGGATTTGGGAGGGACACAGTTCCGCCTACAACGTTGCCTCATGGTCTGACCTTTCGCTCCACATCTTGCACCAGCCGCACATGCCTTTCGCCAGCATCCACCTTCAAGTTGCTCAAAGAATGGCAGCTTTCTCATCATCTTAAAGACCCGTCAGGTTGACCCAGAGGAGAAACAGGTCACTTCTGGCCTATTGCCACCACCAGTCAGTGTGAGGTGTCACTTAGAGCTGCTAAGAAATGGCTTTATTTATCTCCGAGTGAAGGAGGCACTTCTGAACATAGAATTGCCTTTCTTCTTGTTTGCCAAGCCATAAAAAGCAACCACCTATTCCTTTGAAAGTGCACTACAATGACCTTTTGTGTAGTTTATGTTGCTGTTTCTTTGGGGGTGTCCTAAACTGGATGGTCTTTCTTGATTCAGCTTGTCCTAACTGCATTAACAATAACATGTGTTGTTCCAGAGGCTCTTTTCACAGTGGGAGACTCTTTAAAGCAAGTTGCTTTGTCCTTTAGCTCTGTTTCTAGCCTCCTTAAAGGCATTCTTGCTTTCTGGCAAAACATGATGTTCCAAACCCATCCTGATTTTTTTTGTTCCAAGACATGGAATCAGGTACCTCTAGGATTCTTTTCTTCTAATAGTAGAGAATAATATTAGGTACCAACAGTTGTAATAAGAAAATAAATATGCTGCCATTGTTGTGGGGCCAAATGTAACTGTGAAAGAACTAGAAAATGTATGTGTTTTTTGTTATTGTTTTGGCTGTGCCGGGTCTTCGTTGCAGCACATGGTGGCTTCTCTAGTGAAAATATATTCCTTTTAAAGCCAGAGTTCATGCTGATTTTTCCATCTCAACATATGTTACTATAATCTCTTTTTCTTATCAACAGGGAGTTTCATCTTTGCATAGCTAAGAAAAGCCACTCCTTTGCAACAGGGACAATCTCATTCTAACTGCTGAAATTCAATTCACCAAAACCATTCCCGGGAAACATTAGCTCCTTCAGAATCATCTGTTTTGACTTATTACTCTATTTAATTAGTACTGTAACTGAAGCATTCTGAACTTTCTAGGGCTATAGATCGTTTCCAAAATCATGAGTCCTGTCAGAGTTACACTACCCAAGCTTAAATGATGTTCACTCTGTTTTCTAGGGACCTTGGGAGCACAAGTCATGAAAATTTTAGCTTGCTCAAAGGTTTTGCAGATGACTCTCAATTCGCATTCAAGGGCTTTGTGTCATCATAATTTGGGGTTTCTTAAATCATCCAAAGGCTGAGTGCTCTGAATCATTCACGTCTCTTTCATAACATTACAAACTGAACGCTTCCATTTTCAATCCCTTCAATTGGCATTTCTTGGGTAGTTTCCCAACATTCAGGCCAAGCGACTTAACTGAGAGCACAGCCACATTCCCGACTGCGAGTTTCCATTTCTGTGAGTTGCCCAGAGAAGAAAGTGCTACTCAGCTTGTCAGCACATTTATTAAGTCTTTATGATACTCCTGGCCCAAATAGGTATAGGAAATAGAGGTTTTGAGAGGAGAACCATTTGTTTCTTTCCTCTAGGCCACCTCCAAAAGCTAGCCTAGTCTTTCAGAACTAAGGCTGCAGTGTGGTACTTCTATGAGGACCAGTTCAGCTCTTCAGTTGTTCCGTGGGAACAGGGTCAGCCCTCGTGATGACTCACTGTTTGAATCTGGCCTCGGATCCATCAGCAGTGGCCCTGATTGTGTGTTTGTTATATAGTGGGAGGAAACATAAAGGGGAGATAGAAAATGAAAAGCAAAGTCAGGAAGTGAGAGGACCACAGACAGCCTGACAGGCCCTTCCTGGAGGCATCGGCACCCACATTTAGGCTGGGGAGGACCCCCTTAGACCACCCTGAAACAGATTCAGGACCCCAAAGTGAAAAAGAAAGTGAAAATGAAGTCACTCAGTCATGTCCAACTCTTTGCAACCCATGGTCTGTAGCCCACCAGGCTCCTTCGTCCATGGGATTCTCCAAGCAAGAATATTGGAGTGGGTTACCATTACTTTCTCCAGGGATCTTCCCAACCCAGGGATCAAACCCAGGTCTCCCACATTGCAGGTAGACGCTTTAACCTCTGAGCCACCAGGGAAGCCCCCCAGGACCCCAAGGTGGGAGCTATTTTCCCATCAGGGGAAATCAGGAGTTCAGGCAGCTGCTTTCACTAGTGCCGCATCTTTCCTGGGATCAATACCCTATCTGCCTGGGTGTATTTCTATTCACTCCAAGTCTTCAGGGAGCAAGTAGGAGAACTAGTGGGATTCCCAGGTGGCTCAGTGGTTAAAAAAAAAAAAAATGCCTGGAATGCCGGAGACACCCAGGAGACACAGATTCAATCCCTGAATCAGGCAAATCCCTTGGAGAAGGAAATGGTAACCCACTCCAGCATTCTTGCCTAGAGAACTCTGTGAAAGAGGACCCTGGCGGGCTACAGTCCATGCGGTCACAAAGAGACGGACACGATTGAACACGCACACGTGCCGAAGAACTAGTATCTCAGCCATCAAAGAAATCATTTGTTTCAGAAACAAATTTCAGCTTTTAATCCTTTGGTATCTCCAGATAGTGATCTTCTCTTCTTTGCATTTATTCCTTCACTAATTCATTGACTTAGCAAATATTTATCAAGATCTTCATGTGTACAGAGCAGTAGTTAAGAAGCTAAAAGATTAACAAGGACAAAATGTATTTTTTACATAGGTAATGATAGGTATTATAGAGTGTGACAAACCCATGATTTAGGGATGAGCTCTCACAGTGACATTCTCTTAATTGGAAGTCCATTCAAACAAAAACGTCTGTAAGACTAGCCATCAATAGGAGTTACTCAATCTGGATGATATGGATCCATCAGTCTCCCCTGAAATATCCACCATAACTGTAATTTTATTTTGTGACTTGGGGAAACAGAATACAAGGTTGTGTTGTAATGCTGTAATGACAGAAGCATTATTGTCTGGGGAAAAATAGTTGGAAAAGAAAAGCATTTGCAAATGGTACAAATGATCTTAATTACAAAAAGAAATAGAGTCATAGATGTAGAAAACAATTGTATGGTTACCAGAGACAGAAGTGGGGGAGGGATAAATTGGGAGATTTGGACTGACATATACATACCACTATATATAAAAAAGATAACTAATAAGGACCTATTGTATAGTGCAGGTAACTCTACTCAATACTGTAATGACCTATATGAGAAAAGAATCTGAAAAAGAACAGATATTTGTATATGTAAAATTGAATTACTTTGCTATACACCTGAAGCTAACATAACATTTTAAGTCAACTACACTCCAATAAAAAATGAGAGAGAGAGAGAGGAAAAAAATAGAAAACTATTTGCCAGCATGTCTCCAGTACTGTCCAGGGAACAGGAAATCATACACCAATATTCGTTATCTAGATGGAAATAGCTCCAGAGAGAAGGCTAATAACATTTGCACAGTACTTTAGTTTACAAAGTGCCTTCGTGTACATTATCTCTTTCAACATTCACAACTGCCTCCATAAAGTCAGTGCCATTATCAGGTCTGTTTTATTGAGGAGGAGGTGGACGCTGGGAAACTAAGGGATTTTCTAAGGTCACACTGCTCGGGAAGAACAGAACTATGGATGCTCTGACTTCTCAGCAAGCCTACTCTCCACCATCCCTTAGCTGTCTTAACATGCACCAAAAAAAATCCCTGACCCTAAGTTAATGCATTATGCACAGCTTCCAGGCAATGCCCCATTTCCTACCTGACTCTAGGCTCACCAAGTCTTTTTTGTTTTTTGGGGCTGCATGGTATGTGGACCTTACTTCCCCAAACAGGGCTTGAACCCACATCCCCTGCAGTGGAAACACAGAGTTTTAACCACTGGACCACCAGGGAAGTCCCTACACCAAGTCATCTTTTGATCAATAACTTGGTCTCTTGGGAGAGGTCAACCTCCAGGAGATAATCATTGCACTTAGGATGGGCTTCATGGTTGTGCAACCAGTGTAGCTCCCTGGGGCTCTGTGCTAGGGAAAGCCACTTGGTTTAATGCTTTTCTGTCATATCTTTTTTTTTTTTAATATTTTTTGGTTACACTGGGTCTGAGTTGCAGAATGTGGGATCTTTGTTGCAGCATTCAAACTCTTAGTTGTGGCACATGGGATCTAGTTCCCTGACCAGGGATTGAACCCAGGCTCCCTTGTATTGGAAGCGCAGAGTCTTACCCACTGGACCACCAGTGACGTTCCTGTCACTATCTTGAAATTCTTAACAACTTTTGAACAACATACAATTTATGTTGCTGGTCCTGAGTACACAAATGATGGTTACCAGCTGGACTGGGTCCCTGGGTCATCAACCAATGCCTTGTGGGTTTAAGGGCATGTATGTGGGATTTAGAAATAAGGACAGGAGAGAAAGTGGAGGACAGTCTTGCAGGGGGAGAAGCTTTGAGAAAGGCAGAGTGGTGTATGAATAAGGCATGTTTTCAGGAGTAATACCTTTTGCAGGCTTCCTCCCTTTGGTTCTTTTCAAAACATCACTGATGGAAGAGTTCTCACAGCAGGTCTGTACACTTACTCTTTCCTTGTCTCCAAAGGAACCATGATTGACCTTTGACCAGCACAGCAGAACGTGGCCCCTGGAATCTTCTTTCTGTTAGCTGTTGATAATTTAATTACAGATACTTAGAACAATGGATTGTGCTCTACTGACTGGCTTGTTGGGCTGCTCTGAAAGATCTTGAGAGTGATGGGGACTTTCCTGGTGTCCCAATGGTTAAGAATCTGCCTTCCAGTGCAGGGAACACAGGTTTGATCCCTGGTTGCAGAACTAAGAAGCTACATGCCTTGGGGCAACTAAGCTCGTGCGCTACTCCTACTGAGCTCAGATGCTCTTTAGCCCATGTATCACAACAGAGATCCCATGTGCCACAACTAAGACCCAGTGCAGCCAAATAAACAAATCAAATTAAATAAATATTAAAAAGTGTATGTGCACCTGTGATCATGAGTCATGATTTTGGCTGTCATGGCTGGTTGTGTAGCAGAATGTACCTAAGTGACTCGCCCCCTGTAAAGGGACAGGGACATTCCACATAATCCCAAAGAGCTCCATCAGAGAGAAAGTGATGCTGTGTGACCTTCGAGGAATGACATCAGAAGCTTGTGCTGAACCTTTCTGGACACACGGATGCACACCTGTTTCCTGCTGCTTTTGCTCAGCATCCTTTGCTGTAACAAATTTTAGTCACCAGTGTGACCTGCCACTGAGTCTTATGAATCCTTCTGGTGAGTCATCAAACAAAACACAGTCTTCTACTAACTTCAAAAATAGTTTGTGTTCCATGAAAAGATGTTCAACATGGCTAATTATTAGGGAAATGCAAATCAAAGCCAAAATGAGGTATTACCTCACATGAGTCAGAATGGCCATCATTAAGAAGTCTACAAATAATAAATGCTGGAGAGGGTATGGAGAAAAGGGAACCCTCCTACACTGTTGGTGGGAATGTATGTTGGTGCACCAAAGTGATACACAGTATGGAGGTTTCTCAAGAAACTAAAAACAGAGTTACCATATGATCTAGCAATCCCACTCCTGGGCACATATCTGAACAGAATTTTAACTCAAAAAGATATATGCACCCTTATGTTCATAGCAGCACTATTTACAATATCCAAGACATGCAAACAACCTAAATGTCCAATGACAGATGAATGGATGAAGAAGGAGTGATACATATATACAATGGAATATTACTCAGCCATTAAAACAAATAAAACAATGCCATTTGCAGCAACATGGATGGACCTGGAGATTATCATACTAAGCAAAGCAAATCTGAAAAAGGAAAATACCATATGATATCATGTATATGTGCAATCTGAACAGCGACACAAATGAACACACCTGTGAAACAAAACAGATTTCCAGACATAGAAAACAGACTTATGGTTGCCAAGAGGAGGGGAAGTGGGATAGCGATGGACTAGAAGTTTGGGATTAGCATATGCAAACTAATATATGTATATACTAGTTATATATGTGGATAAACAACAAGGTCTTACTGTATAGCACAGGGAACTATATTCAGTATCTTGTGATAGTTCATCAAGGAAAATAATACAAAAAAGAATATATATATGTGTGTGTGTGTATATATATGCTTAACTGAGTTACTTTGCTATGCAGCAGAAATTAACGAAACATTGTAAATCAGCAATACTTCAATAACATTAAAAAAATACTTTGTGAGCTATCTTCTGCCTTTTCAGTGATTTAGAGTTGTGTTTTACTGCAATATCCTGATTTAATGATACTAAAACAGATAATGACAATATTTATAGATTATAAACTCAAGTCCCAATATATCTTTCCCCTTAAGCCCTTTCCTACATTTTTAACATTGTTTGTTTTACTGAAGATTTTGGAGAATCTCACTGGATCTGAAGTGTTTCTAAAAGACTGAAAAAAAAAACCCAAAAAACCAGAGCCCTATATGATCCAGATGCCATTAGACCGTTTGGAGAGTATCTTTCATTTTGAGGACATGTGCACTTGCTAAAATAGACTTGGAACAGCTCACAGAGCACATGCCTTTTTGTCCTCTTGGATTGATTACCGCCATTCTTTCTTCTCCAACATTCCAGAAGTACTGACTCATAGATTACAAGTGTTTCAAAATTCTATCACATGCGTCCCTGCCAACCACAGCTCAATTTGTCTATCTTTGTGAAAACTTGACCTCTAAGGAGGTCTTAGGTTTATTTTGTAATTCCTTTAGTTTAAAATAACAAGAGTTAAATTTCCCTTATATAGTGTTGATATACGTGGCTTTTACAGTATTGGTTATTGTTGTTCAGTCGCTTGGTCATGTCCGATTCTTTGCCACCCCATGGACTGCAACATGACAGGCTTCCCTGTCCTTCACCATCTTAAAATATTGGCCAAGACTTATACAATTAAAAAACTAAAAGTATGTTTCAGTTCAGTTCAGTTCAGTTCAGTCACTCAGTCATGACCAACTCCTTGAGAATCCATGGACTGCAGCACATCAGGCTTCCCTGTCCTTCACCAAGGTATATTTAGAAAATGTCTGATGTCTAAGTCTTCATAGTTAATTTCTTTCACTCTATCTCTCCTGGCCATCAGGGATGCTGTTATTGATCTAGTTTATTATTTTAAAGCCTTTAATTAAAAATCTCTTATTGAGTGTTGAAATATAGTTATATGTATTGGGTTGGCCAGAAAGTTCATTTGGATTTTTCCATAAATCTTACAGAAAAACCAAATGAACTTTCTGGTCAACCCCATATATATATCCCTTGCTTTGCAGAATATGTGTATTATCATCTGTTGACTATCAAAAGCAAGTTTCTATAAACTAATCTCTATACTTTTATCATCACAGTTGAGGTCTGTTTAGAATGCTCACTCATTGACTTAATCTCTCTACCATCCTAGGAGTTAGGTGTTAAGAGAGGTGAATGAAATTGCCATCATCCTGTGTTAATTTGCTGGAGAAGCTGAAGTTCATTTTGCTATCTCAAAATTCAGAAATTTTCAAAGGCTTTCCATTTCCAAGCAAATAAAGTTTAAACTCCCCTGCTATGAGTTTTAATATCTCCCATGATCTGGCCCCATCCTGCATCCTTGACCTCATTCCTAACCATATCCCAACACAGGCACTTAGCTCCTTGCTGTGCTTAGAACAATGCTGAGTACATAGTAAATGTTCAATAAATGCATATTTTGATGGATTTTTAAAGATTAAAAACAAGATATTTTCATAGGCTATCATGAGCTAAAACTCTGAGGCTATTTTTTTAAATATTCATAAGACAACTGGGAAAAGTTGAACTTTGACTAAATATTTGATATTGAGATTATTACTATTTTTTTTCTTTTTTTAAAAATTGAGGTAGAGTTGATACATAATGTTTCAGGTGTACAACATGTTGTTGTTTAGTTGCTAAGTCATGTCTGATTTTTTGTCACCCCATGCATAGTGATTCACAATTTTTAAAGGTTATATTACATTTATGGTTTGGTTTAGTCGCTAAGTTGTGTCTGACTCTTTGTGACCCCATGGACAGTAGCCTGCCAGGTTCCTCTGTCTATGGGGTTCTCCAGGCAAGAATACTGGAGTAGACTGCCATTTCTGTCTCCATATATTCCATTTATAGTTATTATTAAATATTAGCTGTATTCACTGTATATCCTGTAGATTTATACACAGTATAAAAATACATGCCTCTACTGTTACTACTTTTAGGTGTGACAGTGGTAATGTGTTTACATTAAAAAATCATTGTAGGGACTTCCCTGGAAATCCAGTGGCTAAGACTCAGCACCCCAATGCAGGGGGCCAGGTTGATCCCTGGTCTGGGAACTGGATCCCACATGCTGTAACCAAGACCCAGCACAGCCAAATAAATAAATATTTTTTAAAAATCACTGTATTTTGGACTGAATTGTGTCTCCCCTTCCCCCCAAAACATCCCATGTTGAAGCCCTAACTCCACAAGAATGTACTGCGTCAGCCACAATATTCCTTGGGTTTTTCCATATGATGTTATGGAAAAACTCAAATATTTTGGCCAACCCAATATTCGGAGATAGAGACTTTAAGGAGGTAAGTCCTTACAAGAAGAAGAGTAGACACCAGAAATGAGGAAGAATAGCAGGATGGCCAAGTGAGGACACAGTGAGAAAGGAGGTCATCTGCAAGCCAGGGAGAGGCCCCACCAGGAACAAACTTGTCAGCACCTTGACCTTGGACTTCCAGCCTCTAAGACTGTGAGAAAATGAGTTTCTTCCATTTGGGCTGCCAAGTCTGTGGTGTTCTGTTATGGCAGCCTAAGCATACTACTATACCTGTTTTTAAGCCTACTACTACTACTCTGCTCTTTCTATTTCTGTTTATCTTTCAAAATTTCATTTTAAATTTCCATGTTTCCACTGTAGGGGGCACATGGAGCAGCCAAAAAAAAAAAAAAAGAATTCCAGAAATACAGTGTGAAGTACTCTTGAACTCTGCCTGGTAAGCAACTGCACGCGCACACTCGGTCACTCAGTTGTGTCCGACTCTTTTTGACCCCATGGACTGTGGCCCACCAGGCTCCTCTGGAAGTCCACAGAAGTTTCCAGGCAAGAATACTGGGATTGGTAGCCATTTCCTCCCTCAGGGAATCTTCCCGACCCAGGAATAGAATCTACGTCTCCTGCTTGGCAGGAGGATTCTCTAGATTCTTTACTACTGTGCCACCTGAGAAGCCCATCTTGGTAAGCAAGTTTCTGCAAAACTTCTTCTCTATGTAAATAAGTTATAACCATTCAGAAAACAAGACTGCTTGTTAATGAGGAAAGAGAATGCAAAGTCCACTTATAATAATAATGATATCACAGTTCATATTCTGAAGAGAAATCTGGATTGCTTCTTGCCCAAACAAAAAATAAACTAATATAAATTCAATAAACATCCTTTATACACAGAACTTTATACTCAAACTCTCTTTCAAGTCCTGCTTTCAGGTTTCATTTTTTTTAAAAAAGAACCTTGTTTGCCTTTTTGCAATACATTCTTTTCTACTTAAACCTAATGTTTTGACTCTTAGAGTCAATCCCATGGACGATGAAAGAGAGTCTACGCCCAAAAGTTTTTATCAGGTGAATCAGGAAACTGCTCCTTTTTGTTCTTTTCTAAATGGTAGAGGACTGTGATTCAACCAAAGTAACAAAAAAAAACCCAACTCCACCAAATTAAAACATAAATGTCCCTTTGCTGCAGTTTTGTTTATACAGTGCTTACTTTCTCTCTGCAAAGCAACGTGATATTAAGAAGTGTGGTCTTAGGGATAAAACACAATTTAACTATAATTGTTAGACACCAAGACAAACCAGGGGCTTCCTTCGTGGCTCAGTGGTAAAGAATCCACCTGCCAAGCAGGAGACATGGGTTTGATCCCTGGGTTGGGAAGACCCCCTGGAGAAGGAAATGGCTACCCACTCCAGTATTCTTGCCCGGGAAACCCCATGGACAGAGGAGCCTGGTGCGCTACAGTCCATGGGGTTGTAAAAGAGTTAGCCACAACTCAGTGACTAAAAAAAACAACAGATCCTGAAATAACTTTAGCTTGTTGCTTTAGCTAGTTTGAGTTGGGGATCTCATACTCCTAACCAATCCAGTACCATTGTTTTCTCTCAGTAATCAACAATGAAATCCTAATCCTGATGTCTTTTTATTTCTTTTTTTCTCTTTAATCACATTTCAGGTATGTTTAGCTGGCTAGAGAACCACAATGACCACTCAAGGCCTTGGACCCTGGACTGCTGAGTGACAAGTAGCCCCAATACAGGCAGGGTGGGCAGTGCACAGAGATCTCTCAGCTTAGGGGTCACACAGAGCCAGGAATGCTTTCTGAAAAGTGTGCTTTGGTAGGGCTCCATAACTTGGGACATATACTGGGACTCTAACAAAAAGTACTTAGTTGCATTAAGAATTATCTTGTCTTTTTGAGAATCTTCTGGTGGCCTAGTCATGAGGACGTCTTGATTTCACTGCCAAGGGCTCGAGTTCTATCCCTGGTCCAGGAATTAAGATTCCAAAAGTGGTGTGGCATGGCCCCCCACAAAACTGATTATACATAAAATAAATAATCAACAAGGACTTATTGTATAACACAGGGAATCTACTCAATACTCTGTAATAACCTATATGGGAAAAGAATCTGGGAAAGGATACATGTATGTGTATAACTGAATCACTTTGCTGTACATCTGAAACTAACACAACATTGTACATCAACTGTACTCCAACATAAATTTTTAAAAAATGTAATGGAAAGAACAAAGTCAACTGATTAGAAACCTTAAAGAAGAAGGGATAAAAAAATCTGTTCCATTAAAAAAAACAATACCTTGTATTCTAAACTACATTATACTTCCTCTCTTGCTCCTACTTGCTCCTCCCCATCCCCCAGGGATTCTCAACAAAGGCTGAATCTCAAGGATCCTTGAGACAAAGGCCTATTCACCAATTTAGTGGGAAAGGCAGAAATCTGTGCCTTTGCATGAGTGAAGAAAGTAATTGTTTGTGTGAATTTTTAACCTTTCAAATCTGTTTGTGTGGCCATGCAGACACAATCTCCCCTTAGTTCTCAGACCTGAAGAATTGAAGAACATGTTTTTGTATCTTCTTATCTCTGCTATTGTAGATCTCACCATAAGTCATTTTCTATTTGATCTCATTAACATATAGCCATGAATTAAAAAAAAAATCTTCAGTGTACATAGTATTTTTGTCTTGTTTATTCTCTAAGGTTTGTTATCTGTCAAGGCCACATCTTTCTTTTTTTTTTTTTTTGATGTGGACCATTTTTAAAGTCTTTTTTTTTTTTTTATTAGTTTTGCCAAACAATGACATGATATCTCCATGGGTTTACATATGCTCCCCCTCCAGAACCCCCCCTCCCTCCTCCCTCCCCCTGGGAATTCTCGGTGCAGCAGCCCCGAGCATCAACCCTGGGCTGGCGATTGATTAGACATATGATAATTAACATGTTTCAATGCCCTTCTCCCATATCATCCCACCCTTTCCCTCATCCACAGAGGCCACGAGTCTATTCTATACATCTGCGTTCCTTTTGCTGTCTCACATGTTGGGTTCTCGTTACCGTCTTTCTAAATTCCATATATATGTGTTAATATACTGTATTGTTGTTTTTGCTTCTGGCTTACTTCACTCTGGATAATGGGCTCCAGTTTTGTCCATCTGAGTAGAACTGATTCAAATGAATTTTTCCTTAATGCTGAGTAATATTCCATTGTGTATATGTACCACAGCTTTCTTATCCATTCATCAGTTGATGGGCATCTAGGTTGGTTCCATGTCCTGGCTATTGTAAACAATGCAGCGATGAACATTGGGGTACACGTGTCTCTTTCAATTCTGGTTTCCTCGGTATATATGCCCAACAGCGGGATTGCTGGGTCATATGGCAGGACTATTTGGAGTTTTTTAAGGAACCTCCACACTGTTTTCCATAGAGGCTGTACTAGTTTGCAATCCCACCAACAGTGTAAGAGAGTTCCCTTTTCTCCACATCCTCTCCAGCATTTATTACTTGTGGATTTTTTGATTGCAGCCATTCTGAGTGGTGTAAAGTGATATCTCATTGTGGTTTTGATTTGCATTTCTCTGATAATGAGTGATGGTGAGCATCTTTTCATGTGTTTGTTAGCCATTTTTATGTCTTCTTTGGAGAAACGTCTGTTCAATTCTTTGGCCCACTTTTTGATTGGGTTGTTTATTTTCCTAGAATGGAGCTGCAGGAGTTGCTTGTATATTTTTGAGATTAATTGTTTGTCCATTGCTTCACTGGCTATTATTTTCTCCCATTCTGAAGGCTGTCTTTTCACCTTGCTTATAGTTTCCTTTGCAGTGCAGAAGCTTTTAATTTTAATTAGGTCCCATTTGTTTATTCGTTCTTTTATTTCCAATATTCTGGGAGTCTTTATTGAATTTGTTACGATATTGTTTCTGGTTTTATGTTTTGGTTTTTGCCATGTGGGATCTTAGCTCCCCGACCAGGGAAGGAACTGCACCCCCTGAATAGGAAGGTGAAATGCTGACCACTGGACCATCAGGGAAGTCCTCAAGGCCATACTCTTGTTTTTTATTCTTCAGTTCCAGTGGCATTTCCGAAGAACTTAACTGTTTCTTGGCTTTTATTTCTTGCCTTCTTCTCAACCTCAGCAACATGCTTTCGAGGACAGGCTTTATCAAGAATGCAACTCACAATGCCAAGATACAACTCCAAAAAAAGTACTATGTAAAAACCACCATAGGTTTAATCCAACTTTTCCCTCAGGGCTGATGATGGTCAAAGAATCTGACTGGACATTACCCACTGCTTTCTCTGAAAGGCAATTAATGAAATGAAAGGAACTTGCAGCTTCAAAGGACACAGAAGAGCTTGGATGAGATCCTGATGACCCAGCTCTTCCTGATTCAGGTCCAAGCACTGGATCTCAGATTCTTGCATTACTCCTGAGTTTGTGATCGCTATATTCACTCCTCTGTCTCTTCTATGCAGAAGATATCCAGGTTGTCATGTGTAGGTCCTGGTACCACTGACGAGCCAGAACTACCCTGTCCATACCCAGTATATGTACAATAACAAGCTTTGTCAACGGCTTTATTTTAGGAGCACTCAAATTTGGGGCCTGTGTACTCAGACTGCTTTTGCCTAAATGAGCTATTATTGCCAAATAAACTCTCCCAGGCCGCTCAATATGTTGGCCTGGTTTTCTGCAGTTACTTTCCAGCCTTTAGTCTTACATCACGAATCTGTGAGGGAACTGTTGACCAAAACTGCCCGCCCTGACCAGGTGTGATGATAACTGTTTGCAAGAATTGTCTCACATCAGAAAGTCCTGATAGAGAACGTTGTGCTGCCACAGAAAACTAACTGGGAGAATTTGGGAGGGGGCAAAAGGACAAGGGAGGAGACAACGTGTCCTGCCCTAACCTCCCAGAAACCCTCCCGCTAGAATCCATCCTGGCTGAGGGTACCACCAGGAAGGACCCTGAGACAAGCAAGGACAAGCAAGCTGATTGGCCAAGAGACAACCTGGAAACTAACCTCATGACCATAAACCCTGAGACTCCAAGCCATGTGGCAGAGCAGTCCTCCTGGGTTCTCTTACTCAGCTGCTCTCTGCCCCAGACGCCCCTTCCCAATAAACTCTTTTGCTTTGTCAGCATGTGTGTCTCCTTGTAAAATTCATCTCCGAGTATTAGACAAGAGTCCACTCTCAGGTCCCAGAAAGGGTCCCTCTTCCTGCAATGAATCCTCATTGAGATTATTTTTTATTTCCCTTTCCTTCTTGAAGTCAAACAGTAGCTGTTTTTTTTGATGACTAGTGAGTGGCTTTCAATCACTTTCGTTACCTCTGCTCATCACTCTGTCCATGTGGGATTGTCTCCCCAGCTACAGTCTAATTTGCCTGTGGGAAGGAACCCTGTGTGTGTTGTCTATATGTCTCCATCACGTTCTGCATGGGTACCACTGATTGACCAGTTAAAGGGAGAGATTTTTCCAGTGGAAGAAAACAGGGGATATACAAAGAAAGAAAGAAAATTTTTCTAATAGCTAAAGTACAGAGATAGCTAGAAAGGGAAATTAAAAGGTGGTGGTGGTGGTGGTTTAGTCTCTAAGTCATCTCTGACTCTTGCCACCTCATGGACTGTAGCCCGCCAGGCTCCTCTGTCCATGGGACTTCCCAGGCAAGAATACTAGGGCGGGCTGCCAAATACACCTTTATTCTTTGGCCCACTAGAGCCCTTCCTCATCTGACAGTTAATCTAGTAACTGCTATGTTATAATAAATAAGATGTCCAAGATTCCTGTATTTTATAGTCCATTGTCTAAGGCATTTAATGTTTAATCCCACTTTAATTTCTATGTGAATGTTGATTGTAAAGGTCCCCTTTCACTACTACTATAGCAGGAAACTCAGTTTTGTCCTTGGATAAGAACTGAATCATTCTCAAAAAAAAAAAAAAGAACGTGGGGGAGGTGGAGGGGAGTGGAATTTCCTGGCGGCCCAGTGGTTAGGACTACATGCATTCATTGGACTCATTCTTATTCAATACATGTTCGTTTCAACACACATATCTTGGTAGCATAGTGTAAGGGTATATATTTGGTAGTCTCTCAACATATCTCATTCCTATTATATGATGAATAAAAGCAATGCAGACATAGGAAGTACTTCCTACTCACACAAAAGGGAAGCATTAAAAACATAATGTTTAATAAATTCAAGTTTATATTCTTTTTTGAAGTAGGGATTTCTCAACTGTAGTTATATATATAAAACATAAAACTAGAGCTAATACAAGAGCTCTTTATCTATGTATAGTGTTGCCAATAGTTCCAAACATTCACATGTTAAAAATGAAGTGTCGGGAGGGAGGTGGGAGGGGGGTTCTGAAAGGGGAACACATATACACCCATGGCAGATTTATGTCAATGTATGGCAAAACCAACACGATAATGTAAAGAAAATTAAAATAAATAAATAAATTAAATTAAATTAAAAAATGAAATGTCAAAAAAAAAATTAAAAGTGTCAACAAACATGCCATGTCCTTTCTAAAGTCACTACAGTAACTTAGGGGATCATTGAAATTGATCTGTTACATGTAACATCAAAGGCAGGGAAGAGAAATCTACTCAATATTCTGTAACAACATGCATAGCAACAGAATCTGAAAAAGGATGAATATATGTGTAACTGATTTACTCTGCTGTACACATGAAACTAACACAACATTGTAAATCAACTACATTCCGATAAAGTTTTAAAAAGGCAGGTAAGAGCACTGACCCATTTCTCACAAAAGTGCATTGAAACAGAGGACTGACTTTCTCTTCATGTCGATTTTAAAGCCCCTGTTCAGAATCCAGCTCCGTGCTCTGGATGAGTGTCAGTTTTTGTCACCGATATGGGTGAAAGCTCATCACTATTTACCCAGGATGTTTGACAAGTGAACCACATCCAAGAAAGTGCTGGCAGAAATCAAAGATTGTTTGGAACACCCTGGAAGAAAGCTAAAGACGTGGATATAATTTTTAACCCGAGAAAACTTCCTCTTCATCATACATAACAAGTTCTTAAATTATTATTTTTCAATATAGTCAAAAAAATCTTTTCACCTATTTAAGTTCACTCAACTTTCCATTTTAAAAAATTTATTTATTTTTGGCCATGCTGGGTCTTTGTTGCTGTGTAGGTCTTTTCTCTAGTTTCGGAGTGCAGGCTTCTCATTTCGGTGGTGGCTTCTCTCCTTGCAGAGCACAGACTCTAGGTGCGCGACTTCAGCAGTTGGGACTCCTGGGCCCTAGAGCACAGGCTCAGTAGTTGTGGCGAATGGGCTCAGCTGCTCTGCGGCATGTGGGATCTTCCTGGACCAGGGATCAAAACTATGTCTCCTGCATTGGCAGGTGGATATTTTTACCACTTGAGCCACTAGGGAAGCCCTGGCTTATATTATTAACCCTATTTTACAAATGCAGATGTTTGAGATGCAGAGAATGGAAGTCAGCTAAGGTCGCCATGGCCAAGCTGAGGTTCCACTCAGCAGAGCTCACACAAGAGGGTCTCTCCAGGATGCCAGCGGTTCCTGGAAAACAACTTCGGGGCTCTTACCAGGTGCTCTGAGCTCCAAAGCCAATGGGGTGGAAAGGATTGCTTGTGAGTCTGTGTTCCTCCTCTCATGTGTTCCACCTCTCTCCTCTTACCTCCCTGAGAGGCTCCACAGTTCCGATTTGCTGTCACTTACTTAAAGGGGATGGCTGAGCCCACAGTTTTTTCCTGTTTATCTAGCTTAGCTCATCCTATTGCTCACCTCTCATTCCCCAAATTGCCAGGAAGAACCCAAGAAGGAGAGAGAACTGTAGTTAAACTCCTGCCAAGTTCCTAAGGCAACCTGTCCACCAGGGGAGGCTGGCCCCGCCCGGAATCATCTGTTTCCTGCCCTACCTAATGGTTCTGGGTGAATCATCACTTTGTCAGCCCCACTGATGGGTGACTCCTCCCATCTCTTCCCAAATGCTCAGACTGGCCTAATGAGGCTGGAGAACCAGCTGTTTCTCCTTTGCATCTCATGAATTTAAAATAACTGCACTTAGGGCCCAAAGGCCCAAAGAGCACACAAGCCTGAAATGTACTACGGTGGCCTTTGGCAAGCGCCAAAAGGCCGACCCCTGGGAGCTCTAAAGCCCTGGGGCTTTCCAGGACCTGGCCTCTAGGATGGTTAAAGAGGTACCTGTGTCAGCATCAGCCTTGTTTGGTGATTCAGTGTTAGGTGCTGCGGAACCAACAGGACACACCACTCAGGACCTCAGGTTCCTTCCTGTACTCTGCTTTGCTTGCTCTCAGTAGGAAATGCTAAGTTCTGGAAGGATGAAGGTTGTGTCTCTCTGCCCCATGGGTGTCCAGCAGAGGGCCTTGCATGCAGTGGGTGCTCAATAGATGCTTATTAAGAGAAGTAATGCAAATGAATGGGGTTTCCAATGATTGCTATTTCTACTCAATAGTAAACAAGAGCAGCATCACACTCTGCAACAGGTCCTTCTGCAGTCAACTTAAAGTACTGTATAAAGTTCCAGGTAACAAATACATGTGCAGGCTTCCCTGGTGGCCCAGGGGTTAAGAATCTGCCTGCCAATGCGGGGGACACGGGTTCAACCCTTGATCTGGAAGGATCCCACAGGCTCTGCAACAAGAGAAGGCACTGCAATGAGAAGGCCTGAGTGTTGTAACTAGAGAAAGCCCATTCACAGTAACAAAGACCCAGCACGACAAAAAATAAATAATAAATAAAATTATTAAAAAAAAAAGCACATACTAGTCTGATCTGATTACTAGGAAGGGGCATGTTGAGTGAAGCTATGGTGTGACTACAATCAAACCTGGCAGAATAAAATTCGGTCTTTTTTTGTTTGTACCTTGAAGTGCTACAGTCCAGGAGGAACAGAGATCTAAGAGGAAAAAGCATATCATAAGCAGTCACTGGGGACAGCTGATTTAGGTCCATTTGAGCTGACCTGAAACAAGAACATTGGAATTGCTTTTTTTTTTTAAAAAAAAGGGACAGTACAAATGAACTTATCTACAAAACAGAAATAGAGCCACGAATGTAGAAAATAAACTTATGGTTTAAATTGGGAGGTTGAAATTAACATATATACACTACTACAGGGCTTCTCTCTCAGAGAAGGCAATGGCAGCCCACTCCAGTACTCTTGCCTGGAAAATCCCATGGAGGGAGGAGCTGGTAGGCTGCAGTCCATGGGATCACTAAGAGTCAGACATGACTGAGCGACTTCACTTTCACTTTTTTCATGCATTGGAGAAGGAAATGGCAACCCACTCCAGTGTTCTTGCCTGGAGAATCCCTGGGACCAGGGAGCCTGGTGGGCTGCTGCCTATGGGGTTGCAGAGAGTCAGACACAACTGAAGCAACTTAGCAGCAGCAGCACAGGGCTTCTGTGGTGGCTCAGTGGTAAAGAATCCTCCTGCACTGCAGGAGACTTGAGTTCAATCCCTGGATCAGGAAGAAGACCCTGGAGAAGGAAATGGCAACCACTCCAGTATTCTTGCCTGGGAAATTCCATGGACAGAGGAGCTTAGAGTCGGATGTGACTGAGCAAGCACACATGCATTACTATATATAAAATAGACAATAAGGACCTATTGTATAGCACAAGGAACTCTACTCAATATGGTGTGATGACTTATATGGGAAAAGAGTCTAAAAAAAGAGTGGGCATATGTATATACATGGTTGATTCACTTTATTGTACACCTGCAACTAACACAACATTATAAATCAACTATAGTCCAGTAAAAATTAAAAAAAAAAAGAATACTGCATTTGCTCAGTGGCTGCAGACTGTTTCCAAGAGCAGATGAAAAGCCAAGGGGCAGGACCTCCGGAGTCCGAGTGGACTGTGCCTTTTTCAGTCTGGAAAGGAAGAAGGGTGGGAAGTTGGGTGGGGTAAACAAAGGAGACTAAGATGCCACCTTTGAGGGCACATGCCAGGGCTGGGCCCCGTGACGTCCGTCTCTGCCTGGACACGTTCTCCAGCACCAGTGAGTGGATCCTAAGGAGAGCACTTATCTGAAATTTTTGCCAACAACTTCACCCTCCCTGGAAACTGAGAGGAAACATTCTAGGGAGGAGACGATTACATCATGCCGGCTTCCGCCCTCCTGACTCTGAGGGCTGCGCCCTGTATTGTCACCCTGAATTCTGCAAACACTCACATTTCAATTTCCCTTCAAACGGGTGAGATGGAATAAATGGATTCCTTTATGTGCAGAGAGGAGTCTGATCCTTAAAATACCTCATTGAAGGGGCAGCATTTTTGAAAGTCATTGTGTTTAATGGGTTTTTATGTACAGACAGACTTTCCAAAATCCCTCCTAGAGAAGGCCATTTACAGCACTGTCTTCTTTGCAGGGTGAGGCCACTACAGGGCATGCAGGATCTTAGTTCCCTGTTGTTGTTCAGTCACTAAGTTGTGTCCAACTCTTTACGATCTCATGGACTGCAGCATGCCTGACCAGGGATCAAACCCATGCCCCTTGCATTGCAAGTGTACAGTCTTAACCACTGGGCCACCAGGGAATTCCTGCACCACTGTTTTGAATATTGGTGTCATTGGCACATTCTCCAAAGAAGTAACTGTGGATGAGGTTGGTGACAGAGACCACAGGGGACTTTCCATTGCAGAGAGGAGGCGGGTCTTTACATGATGGCTTAGAGAAGACTTGGACCTTTTATTTATTAATATTGTATTTATTGGATCTTATTTATTAAAACTACAAAGAGTAACTTCACTAATTATTGGAGAAATGCAAATAAAACTACAATGAGGTGCTCACATTGGTCAGAATGGCCATAGTCAAAATTCCACAGATAACACACGCTAGAGAGGGTGTGAAGAAAACTGAATCCTCCCACAGGGTTGGTAGGAATGGTAAATGGTGTAGTCACTGTGGAGAACAGTATGCATGCA
Source organism: Antilocapra americana (assembly GCA_007570785.1). Lineage (NCBI taxonomy): Eukaryota > Metazoa > Chordata > Mammalia > Artiodactyla > Antilocapridae > Antilocapra > Antilocapra americana. Next base: position 9,937,641 of record ML663575.1, read on the forward strand.
CACTGAGTCACTCAGCTGCGTCTGACTCTTTGCTACCCATGGGCTGTAGCCTGCCAGGCTCCTCTGTCCATGAAATTTTCCAGGCAAGAATACTGGAGTGGGTTGCCATTTCCTTCCAGGGATTTCCTCTGCGGGATTTTCCCAACCCAGGGATCAAACCCCCATCTCCTGCATTGCAGGAAGATTCTTTACCACTGAGCTATAAGGGAAGCCCTGGAGAACAGCATGGGAAGTTCCTTTAAAAAACTAAAAATAGCGCTCCTATATGATCCTGCAATCCCAGTACTTGGCCAATATCTGGAAAAGACAAAAACTCTAATACAAAAAGATACATGCACTCCAGTGTCCATAGCAATACTATTTACACAGCCAAGACATGAGAGTATCTATCAACAGAGGAATGAGAGGAATGAATAAAGATGTGGTACAAATATGGCAGAATGGAATATTCCTAAGCCATTAAAAAAAAGGATGAAATAATGTCATTTGAGCAACACGGATGGACCTAGAGGTTATCACACTAAGTGAAGTAAGGTTCAGTTCACTTCAGTTCAGTTGCTCAGTCATGTCCTACTCTTTGCGACCCCATGGACACTAGTACGCCAGGCCTCCACTCCACTGCCCACTCCCGGAATTTACTCAAACTCGTGTCCATTGCGTCAGTGATGACATCTGACCATCTTATCCTCTGTCATCCCCTTCTCCTCCTGCCTTCAATCTTTCCCAGCATCAGGATCTTTTCAAATGAGTCAGTTCTTTGCATCAGTGGCCAAAGTATTGCAGTTTCAGTTTCAGCAACAGTCCTTCCAATTCAGGACTGATTTCCTCTAGGATGGACTGATTGGATCTCCTTGCAGTCCAAGGGACTCTCAAGAGTCTTCTCCAACTCCACAGTTCAAAAGCATCAATTCTTTGGCGCTCAGCTTTCTTTATAGTCCAACTCTCACATCCATACATGACTACTGGAAAAACCACAGCTTTGACTAGATGGACATTTGTTGGTAAAGTCAAGTCTCTGCTTTTTAATACGCTGTCTAGGTTAGTCATAACTTTTCTTCCAAGAAGCAAGCGTCTTCTAATTTCATGGCTGCAGTCATGAAATCTGCAGTGATTTTGGAGCCCCCCAAAATAAATTTTTCTGACACTGTTTCCACTGTTTCCCCATCTATTTGCCATGAAATGATGGGATCAGGTGCCATGATCTTAATTTTCTGAATGTTCAGTTTTAAAACAACTTTTTCACTCTTCCCTTTCACTTTCATCAAGAGGCTCTTTAGTTCTTCTTCACTTTCTGCCATAAGGGTGGTGTCGTCTGCATATCTGAGATTATTGATATTTCTCTCGGCAATCTTGATTCCAGCTTGTGCTTTATCCAGCCCAGCACTGGTCATGATGTACTCTGCACGTAAGTTAAACAAGCAGGGTGACAATATACAGCCTTGACATACTCCTTTCCTGATTTGGAACCAGTCTGTTGCTCCATGTCAGGTTCTAACTGTTGCTTCCTGTCCTGCATACAGATTTCTCAGGAGGCAGGTCAGGTGGTCTGGTATTCACATCTCTTTCAGAATTTTCCACAGTTTATTGTGATCCACACAGTCAAAGGCTTTGGCATAGTCAATAAAGCAGAAATAGATGTTTTTCTGGAACTCCCTTGCTTTTTCGATGATCCAGCGGATGTTGGCAATTTGATCTCTGATTCCTCTGCCTTTTCTAAAACCAGCTTGAACACCTGGAAGTTCACGGTTCACATATTGCTGAAGCCAGGCTTGGGGAATTTTGAGCATTACTTTACTATGGTCTAGTTATTGTTTATTAATTTATTTTTAGTTCTTCAAATTTGGCAAGTTCTTTTTCATCTTAGGACCTTTGCCAGAAGTACTCTGCCTGGGGAACTTTCCACGGACTTCCTCCTAATTATTATCTTTCTAATTGTCTGCTCCTTCTCACATTTAGGTCTATAAAACCTTTCCCTCCATCTCTGCTTTTTTCTTCCTCTGATAGATTGCATTTTCAAAGATGGTCATAAATAAGATTCACATATCACCCACCTTTCTATGGCCCAAGACACTGCACTCAGAAGGCAGTATAAATATTCTCAAAAGAGCACTCCCAGGAGAAATAAGCTTGACCACCATGCCATCACCAAGTTCCTCTTGAACTCCGAGTCAACTATGAAGGAGATAGAAGGCAACAGCTCTCTTATGTTCACTGTGAATGTCAAGGCCAATAGACACTGGATCAAATGGGCTGTGAGGATGCTTTTTGACCATGATGTGGCCAAGGGCAACACTGATTAGGCCTGATGGAGAAAAGAAGACACATGTTCAGTTGGCTCCCTTCTATGATTCTTTGGATATTGCCAACAAAATTGGGATCATCTGAGTCCAGCTAACAAAATATAAATTTTTTCACCATAAAAAAAAGGTGACCATAATAGTAACTCCTTCCCACAAACTTTGTACAGGGTGAATATGCCATTCCCACCCACACCATGAAATAGAATTCAGTTTCATTTGAATCTAGGTTGACTTAATGATTCACTCATAACCAAGAAGAAATTGTTAAAAGTTCTGTTGTGTGACTCTCCAGTCCAGAGCCAAAAAGGCCATGAAGCTTCTATCTGATTTTCTTGAGATGCTTAGTCTAGGGGTATCTGGCCCCTATGTTGTGTGTGTGTGTGTGTGTGTGTGTGTGTGTTAGTCCCTCAGTCATGTCCAGTTCTTTGTGACCCCATGGACTGCAGCCCTGCCAGGCTCCTCTGTCCATGGGATTTTCCAGAGTGGGTTGCCATTGCCTTCTCCAGGGGATCTGCACAACCCAGGATTGAACCCAGGTCTCTTGCTTTGCCGACAGATTCTTTAACGTCTGAGCCACCAGGAAAGCAGACTCTATGTAGGAAATCCAATTGCCTTGAGACCACCAGGCTGAAAACACCATGCCTGGTCACTCCAGTTGACAGTCCCTTGCGAGCTCAGTCTTTTAGCCACTCCTTCTTCCAGACATGTGAGTTCAGCTGTTGGGATCCTTTAGAGCAGCCCACTCACCAGCTGAGTTCCATGGAGTGACTTCAGCAGCTCCCGAACGAGTGAAGAACCATGCAGCCACACCCTGACTCTGAATTCCTGACCCACAGAAGCCATGAGATATAATTGAGCAGTTGTTTTAAACCATTAAGTTCGGGGGTAGTTTGGTATCCACAGTAGCTACTCACAACTCACAGATGTTGACTTAGTGGTCTGACAGCTCCGAGAGACCAGAAGCTCTGTGAGGGCAGGTGGCCCCTAAGCAGCTAACATAGGCTGCACAATGCGGTAGGTGTTCAACAAAGGTAAGAGGACTCCACAGCCTTAGTGCTCAGACTTCTAGGCTTCCTTGCACAGAGGGGAGCAAGGGAGCAAGGGAGAAGCTCTTGTCTTAGCCACTTGGAATGGAACCTGACATTTGCAATTTCAGGAATGAGGAAATAACTTAGAACTAATTTCTTTCAGGCTTCTAAGCTGACCAGTCTTATTTAGCACCTTCTACTGAAGTGACAAAATGTATTATAAGCTCTATTGATATCTTTCAGGAGCTGAAGTAATTTGGTAATTCTAAATGTCAGAAAGTAGCTTCATATTAAAGCTGGAAAAAAAAGGCTGTGATTAAAAGGACACTATCCAATATCAGTAAGAGATAAACACTATTTTTTATTTTTTCACCACCCATTTAGATAAACTCATTAACCCACGTGATGATGGTTCTGACAGTGGATACTGAAGAAATTTACAATAGTTGAACTGACCCAAATTCACCTTAAACAAAATAGAATAGGAAGTACCAGCTTCATTTACATAATTGTTTTGGATTCCCCAGACAGGAATAATTTCCAGGGTTGTCTTGTCTGAACATAATCTGCAATTTAAACTGGAGGCTTCATCTTTTTTTCTTTCAACTTCCGTGTGATAAGAATCCTAACTGTCTCATGATGTTAAAACCTTGCCTGAAATGTTTTATACATATCCTGGTCTTTTGTTTCAAGATGACTCTGACCACTGTAAAACTAGAATGTGAACATGACACCTCTTTATTCCCTCAGAACCCTTCTCTGAAGGTATGAGGGAATGCTACCAACCACTAATTCTTCTCTCAGCTAAGTTTCAAGATATTTTCTTATATAGTATTCTTACATAGGTGCTCAAAAAATCTGGGATTAAATTATTCAATGAAGGTCACTCAGAAGGTAGATCATATATTAATAGTTATAAAGTAATTCCTTTGATTTTCCCTTCAAAAGAAATGACTCATCTCACATACACAGCCTCTCATGTACTTAAAAGTAGTCTGCAATTGTGAGGGTGCTTTATAAAACTCTTTTGAACCTTCTAAGAATTAGTTCTCAGAGATGGTTTAAATTAGTTCGTAAGTCAGGATGGGTTAGGCTATGCCATATTAACAAATATCCCCTAAATCTTAGTTAATTATTTCTTGCTTATGTTACATGACCAATTTGAATTGACATATATGGTAGGGGGAGTTCTGTAGTCACTCGTGGACCTAAGCTTGACAGAGGTCCCTTCTTGGACATGTTTCTAAGATCACAAAGACAGGAAAGAGGACCCTTAGTAAATTGTGCACTGGCTTTTAATGCTTCTGCCTGAAAGTGATACATATCTCATGTCCTCATGCTTTGTTGGCCAAAGCAAATCACATGGTCACGCCAATTTAAAAGAGTGCAAAAAAGTGTAAGCCCTTCATGAGACAAAGACCCAGCATGTGTGTGCACAGTTGCAATGACTACCAAAAACTAGAAGGTGACCTGGGACCTCACCAACAACCAGGCACTCTCTTGCGATGAGAGAAGAAGAAGTCCAGACTTTCTCACTCTCACTTAAGACTGATAGCCAAATGCCCAGGGGAAGGCAATTACAATAAAGGAGAGTTTCAGAATAAATAGCACCTCTTGGAAAGAAATAATTGATTTGTGTTTTCATTGTGTTTGCATTGCCAAAGGATTGATGCTTTTGAACTGTAAAGTTGGAGAAAACTCTTGGGAGCCCCTTCAACTGCAAGGGGATCAAACCAGTCAATCCTAAAGAGAATCAATCCTGAATATTCATTGGAAGGACTAATGCTGAAGCTCCAATACTTTGGCCCCCTGATGTGAAGAGCTGACTCACTGGAAAAGACCCTGATGCTGGGAAAGAAGAAGGCAGGAGGAGAAGGGGACGACAGAGGGTGAGATGGTTGGATGGCATCACCGACTCAATGGATATGAGTTTGAGCAAGCTCCAGGAGGTGGTGAAGGACAGGGAAACCTGGCGTGCTGCGGTTCATGGGGTCGCAAAGAGTTGGACACAACTGAGCGACTGAACAACAATAAAGTTTGCACAGGAAGAAATTATTCTGCGTCTCCAGAGTTAACCATTGCGGAATGCTGGACAGTAGAACAAACACTCTTAAAGAGGAAATGTTTCGGGTTTTGCAACCTAAAATGTGGTACCAGCAGCATGAGCGTCTCAAAATGTAGGTTCTCAAGCCCTATCTCAGCTCTACCAAATCAAAATTTGATTTTAACAAAATGGTTAGGTGATCCATGTACACATTAGTATTTGAGAAGCACTGGACTGATTAGGACATCTGGGGTATGCTCATGAAATCAATGACATACTATGCTTGAAATTATATAATTGAAATTAAATTTTTAATTTTAAAAGTTTTGATTTTTAAATTATCATAGGGCTCAAGACTCAAAAAAATTTACAGCATTGAATCATAGAAGCAAAACCCGCTACACTTAAGAATATTATCTGCGTAGCATCTTGTTTGTTAGGTGGGCCTCATGGGACTGGCATCTTATTAATATTTTTCCAGTCTTGAAGGGAATGGCAGTCCCATGGTGTTACTTAGTAGACTTCAAGGGGAGGTCAGAATGCATTGTACAGAGCACAACTTATACATAATGCTGAATAGTAAAGAAGTTCAGGTTTCCCCCCACAATTTGCCGAAAGTGAAAGTGAAAATCGCTCAGTAGCGTCCAACTCTTTTCGACCCCATGGACTATACAGTCCATGGAATTCTCCAGGCCAGAATACTGGAGTGAATAGCCTTTCCCTTCTCCAGGGGATCTTCCCAACCCAGGGATCAAACCCAGGTCTTCCACATTGCAGGCAGATTCTTTTCCAGGTGAGCCACCAGGGAAGACCAGTTGTCAAATCTACAAAGGCAAACTACCGCTTCCAAACTGGAATGAATGCAGACAGTATCATAGCCTATCTCAGATTTCCATGTATTTTGAGGAGAGGGTCTTATTCTCATGTATACGAAAGACATCTTATTATTAACAAAGTAGTGCATATCAGAGGTGATAGTCATCATTTATGGGTTTTTTTTCTTTCCTAAATATAAGACTATTTGCAAAAAGAATGAAACAGAATGATTGAAGTGAAATAAAAAGAAATGGTTGCACAAAATGATTTCCTCCCTGAATCAGGGGGTTGGGGTGGTTTTAGGAAGTTTCAGACTACATAATCCTAACCACCTAGGAAAGTTAAACCTGATTTGAGGCTCAACAATAATGCCTCAATTTTTTTAATGCTTGTTGTGAAAATAATTTCACTCTACATAAATTTCTTAATATAATCACCGCCTGGGGAGAAAAAGAAGACACAAGCAAATTGCCACACATTTTGTGGTTCTATATAGCATAAATAAGCCAAAATTTATCCACCAGTTTTATGATGCATTTTCCTTTAAACATGGCTCCATCTCAAAATTACTGCAGCAAGATACTGAAAACACTAATGAGAAGCATAAAACATGTGCAGATAAGCTACAAAAACGCTTCTGTATTCAGAGTCACCAAGAGATGCCTCAGTTAGCCTTATAATTTAGATATCTTGACACAGTTTTATTCCCAACTGTTGGTGGTAATTTTTCTGCTACCCTTAAAATAAGAAGTTTCATCATCAGTAGCTACATTAAGCTTAGCTAGTGTTATAGAGTTGCTTCTGGGCTTAGCTCAATAAAAAATCCTCTTTCACAGGGAAGTAAATCATGTTGCCTAACTGAAATTTGAGGTACTGGACTCAGCAGAACTCAGAGCAAATACATTTGTTCTTCTGGGATTTTTTTTTTAACATGACGTTTTCAGAAATACACTCACAGACATAGAAAACTAACATGGTTATCAAAGGCAGGGAGAGGGACAAATCAGGGGTTTGGGATTAACAGATACACACTACTATAGAAAAAGATAAGCAATAAGGACCTACTCTATAGCAAGGGGAACTATATTCAAGAGCTTGTAGTAACCTGTAATGGAAAAGAATATTAAAAAGATATGTATATTTATATATATATAATACATATACATACATGACTCATTTTGCTATACACCTGAAACTAACATTGTAAATCAACTCTTCTTCAAATTTTTAAGTGAATTTTTGACACCTGACCCTCTCAACAGTGAATTTTGCTATAACGGAGTGATGCTTGTTTTACAGTACAGTTTTGGGTGTTATAATGCGCTCAATATAGCTATGCAGCCAGGTGGTGCAGTGCTTCTCACAAAACCAGAAAAGCTCCTATCTTCCCTTCTTTTCTTTCCCAGTCCTACTTTCAACGACTGCGGTCTCCAAATCACTAAGGAAACCACTGCAGACCATTAAAAGGCTATTGAAAAGCCCACAGCAACTGCCCAAGGACAAAAAAATGCACTGGCTCTCTTAGAACTGGGGAAAGCGCCTGCAGATCATTGCCGCTGAGTTGACCTTAGATTTTCTTCTCACAGTGTAATGTATAGTAGCCATTGTTTAGTGGTTAACAGAATACCATAGGCCTCTGTCTTTAGGTCTTGTCATGGTCTGTGCGAGGGTTGGAAAAGAATTTCCAGACAAGAGGTGGATTTAGAGCTGGGACGCTGTTAGAACTGCAGGCTGGTTCCAGGGAGAGCCGAAGCCTTCTGAGGGCTGTATGTGTGTGCTAAGTCGCTTCAGTCGTGTCTGACTCTTTGCGATCCTATGGACTGTAGCCCGTCAGGTTCCTTTGTTCATGGGATTCTCCAGGCCAGAACACTGGAGTGGATTGCGGTGCCCTCCTCCAGGGGATCTTCCCAACCCAAGTATTGAACCTGCATCTCTTATCTCTCCTGCATTGGCAGGCAGATTCTTTACCACTGGTGCCAACTGGGAAGCCAAAGGTGGCTATAGCCTCATGACAGAGAAAATTCCTGCTGGATTGGTTAGAATGCTATAGGGTGGGTAACAGGGTGGGTGTTTTACCTCATAGGGGTCAGGGAACTGGCCAGTTTAGATCTGGAGGTTCACTGCAACAGCTGGTATAGGGCTTGTTCAGTCCCAGAGGTTTTCATCCTGTGACCCCGTTACAGGACTCCTACACTCACGACTGGTATAGGGCTCCACAGGTCTCTGCATTTTCTGTGGTATTTTCTGCCCTGGTAGACTGTCTTTGCAAAGTCTTATCTTACTCTTTTTTTAAGTTATAATGAGCTCTTAGCCAGAACCACTCACATAATAAAGTTTCACCATCCTCATTATCATCAAACAGAATTCATTAATTGCTCAGATGCCAAAATTAATGTGCAGGACGACTTGTCTTTTGCTATTCAGAAGTGGCTTTATTTAGTTTATATTCTCTTTTAATGAGTCAAGGGTATTCTTTTTTTCTCGTAACTTCTTCACTGAAGATTATTTACATTCTTTCAAATTTTTACATCTAAATAATAAAACAATGCTTTTCTGTGACTGCATAATATTATTTCCTACACTTGTTGTGCATCTTCCTAACACATCTCATTTGTTCAGTGTTGCCTAATGAAGCTTCATTCACTTATTCAGTATCTATCAGCCACTTTTCTAATTACTGAAGGTACTGGAGTGAACAAAGTGTTATGGTAACACCAGTCCATGTCCCCAACACACAGTGAGGCACAACAATACCAAAATGAAGGCATTTGGAGCAGAGAAAGGTTTATCGAGGGCCCTGCCAGGAGATGGGTGATTCATGCCTTATAAACCCCAAATTCCCCAGAATCTTTCAGCAAAGCCCCTTCCTAGGAAAGGTGAGGGAGGAGCATGGTTAGTTGCTGCAAATTTTTTGGTGTCAGAGACTTTGTTCATTTTTTTTTTTTTTGGTCTTTATTGAATTTGTTGCGGTATTATTTCCGTCTTATGCTTTGGTCTTTTGACCAGGAGGTATGTGGGATTTTAGCTCCCTGACCAGGGATTGAACCCCTACCCTCTGCATAGAGAGTGAAGTCGCTCAGTTGTGTCCAACTCTTTGCAACCCCATGGACTGTAGCCCACCAAGCTCCTCTGCCCATGGGATTTTCCAGGCAAGAGTACTAGAGTGGGCTGCCATTTCCTTCTCCAGAGCATCTTCCCAACCCAGGGATGGAACCCATGTCTCCAGCATTGCAGACAGACGCTTTACCATCTGAGCCACAAGGGAAACCCCAGGATAGAGTGGCAAAATCTTAACCACTAAACTGCCAAGGAAGTCCCAGAGCCTTTGTCCTTGAGGTCAGCTCATGGTCAGGTAAGGAGGTTCCTACAAACTTCCACCAAAAAAATATTATTCTCTGTTCTGATAAGAAAAGGCCAGGTCTCAAGTCACCCTCCGAGGTCCAGTTCCTGGCTAAGAGGAGGTAGAGCTCATCAGTGGCTCCCTCAGGGCCTGGTCTGCAGACCCTGCTCAGCAGTCATCGCTGAGGGAGCCAGGGACCCAGGCCCCCACTGGCCCCTCAGGCTCCGCAGGCTGCTGTACAATGAGGGGCAGGTCCCACAGACGGCGTCCTATGCAGATGGCCGCTGCAATTAGGTCACAGAGACGGGGACGGGGGAGAGGTTCACTGCTGCCTCAAGGTCTGGTCCCCCAGGGGGCAGCCTTGGCTAGGGCTTTGGAGCTCTGAGGGACACAGCCCCGGCCTGTTCCCTGGGCCCCCCAGCTTACCTGCTGGCCCGAGGACAGGTAAGCCACAGGGCCCCAGGTAGAAGGTTAAGAATTTGCCTCTCACCTTGCTCTCCTCCTGACGACCACCACTTGGTCCCCAGTTTGGCTGAATCGCCCACTAACAGTTGCCCACTGACAGCGACAACCAATGGTTGAGCAGTACCACTAACGGTCGCTTATTGACGGTTACTCGCTTGGGGGAAGGGCCCGCGCAGACCAATGGTGGAGCAACCGTTGGTGGTCTCACAGTAACCGTTGTCTGGTAATGGGGTGCAGGGTGAGGTTGCCGCAGCAACAGCCAGGCAGGAAGGGCTGCTTAGGGGCTAGGCTCTAATTACAAAAGCAGAGAAAAATCCCTACCCTCAAGAGACAAATTATTTTTAAGTTGTTGCACTTTTTGGTAATTTTTAAAAAATATTTATGTAGCTATGCCATGTCTCAGTAGTGGCACACAGGATCTTCAACCTTCCTTGCGGCATGCAGGATCTTCTTACCCACACTTTTCAGTTGTAGCACGTAGGAACTTTAGCTGCCACACTCAGTATATCTGAGTTGCAGCATGCGAACTCTTAGTGGGATCTAGTTCCCTGACTAGGGATTGAAACTGCACCCCCTGAATTGGGAGCACAGACCACTGGGACCACCAGGGAAGTCCCCAGGTGACCTTCTAAAAATAAAAGAAATGTATTTGGCCTCTTTATCCATATATCGGAATTCAGTTCAGTTCAGTCGCTCAGACATGTCCGACTCTTTGCGACCCTATGAACTGCAGCATGCCAGGCCTCCCTGTCCATCACCAACTCTTGGAGTTTACCCAAACTCATGTCCATTGAGTTGGTGATGCCATCTAACCATCTCATCCTCTGTCATCCCCTTCTC